>PVJH01016410.1:0-50624 GCA_004026705.1 Nesogale talazaci
TGTGTTGCACCCAGTGTGTACCTCCCTGGGTTTGGTCCTCCCTCCTCCCCTTACCCTACATCTTGGACCAACTGTTATGGTATAGGAGTCTTCTCTTTTATACTCACCATACTGTTTCTACTTACCTCAGGGGGCTCATGCCGTACTTATCCTTTTGTAATTAACTGGCTTGGATTAGCATAATTCCCTCCAGTTCTTCCGACACAGAGATGTGTTTCATGTGCTTGTCAGAGCTTTTGAGTGAGGCATAGTACTCCATTGTGGGTATGTGCCATAGTTCGCTGATCCATTCATCTACTGATGGAAATTTAGATTGCTCCCAACTCTTTTGTGATTGTGAATTGTGCTGCAATGAACATTGGCGTGCATACCACTGGCTGTGGTTTATTTCTTGTCTCTTCTGGGTATATGCCCAATAGTGGGGTAACTGGATCATAGGGTAGTTCAACTTCCATTTTCATTAAGTATCGCCAGACTGCTTTCCATAGCGGCTGTATAGATCTACACGACCACCAACAATGTAGAAGTGTTCCTATTTCACCACATCCCCTCCAACATTTGTTGCACTCTGATTTTCTGATCTGGGCTAGCCTCAAGGGTGTTAGATGATATCTCATGGTTGTTTTGATTTGCATTTCTCTGATGGCTAGTGAGCGGGAGCATGTTCTCATATGTTTATTGGCCATGTGAAATTTCTTTTCAGTTCTTTTTCCCATTTCTTCAAAGGGTTATCTGTTTTCATCTTCTTGCAGGAAACAAGGGTATTGTAGATTTTTGTAATAAGCCCTCTGTCTGTTGTATTGTTGTTAAAAATCCTCTCTCAGTCTGTTGGTTGCCTGGCTACTCTCTTAGTAAAGTCTTTTGATACACACATGTGTTTTATTCTTAGTAAGTTCCATTTGTCAATTTGAGGTTCCCCTTCATGTGTACCCTATCCTATTGCAGTTATCCTTTGTATTCCCTGGGTCAAAGTTCTTAGATTTTCCCCAATTCTCTCGCTAATGGTTCTGATGGTTTGTGCTTTTGCTTCCAGTTCCGTGATCCACCTTGAGTTTGTTCTTGTGCATGGGGTGAGGTCGAGATCCTGTTTCATTTTTCTACATGTGGCTTTCCATTGTCTCCAGCACCATTTGTTGAAAAGGGCATCACCCTCCCATTTGATGCTTTGGGGGCCCTTGTCGAAAATCAGTTGTCTATATGCTAATGGTTTTATTTCTGGGTTTTCTATTCTTTTCCATTGATCTGTGTATCTGTCATTATGCCAGTACCATGCTGTTTTGACCACTGTGGCTTTTTAGTAAGTGTGAAAGTTAGGTAAAGCTAGCCTTCCAACTGTGTTCTTTTCCTTGAGGAGATCCCTTCTAATTCTGGGCTTCTTCCTTCTCCATATGAAGTTGGTGGTCAGTTTTTCCAGTTCTCTGAAGAAGGTTGTTGGTATTTGGATCGGGATAGCATTGAACTTATAAAGTGCTCTCGGAAGTGTAGACATCTTTACTACATTGAGTTTCCCAATCCATGAGCATAGGATATTCCTCCACTTGTGGAGGTCACTTTTCGTTTCCTGTAGTAGGTTTTGTAGTTTTCCTTGTATAGGTCTTTTGGGTTTTTTTTCGTTAGATATATCCCTAGATATTTCAGTTTATTCATGGCTATTGTGAACGGTACTGCCTTTTTGATCTCCTCTTCCGTGGTCTTGTCAGATGTGTAGAGCAGACCAATCGACTTCTGTTTGTTGATCTTATATCCTGCCATCCTTCCATATCCCTCTATCGTTATTAGTACTTCGGTTGTGGAGCTCTTGGGATTTGTGATGTAAGGATCATGTCATCAGCAAATAATGATAATTTGGCCTCCTCCTCTCCCATTTAGATACCTTGGGTGTCTTTCTGTTGTCTTGTGTTATTTGTTAAGACCTCCAATACTATATTGAATAGGAGTGGGGATATGGTGCATCCTTGTGTAGTCCCCTTCTTCAGAGGGATTGATTTAGTCTTTTCTCCATTGACTATATGTTAGCTGTAGGCTTCTCATAGATAGCTTGTATTAACTTGAGGAACTGACCTTCTATTCCTATCTGTCTGAGCGTCTTAATTAGGAAAGGGTGCTAGATGTTGTCAAATGTTTTCTCTTCATCTATAGATATTATCATATGGTTCTTATCCTTCATCTTATCAAAAATGATGTATAATATTGATGGATTTATGGATGTTAAACCATTCCTGCATCCCTAGGATGAATCCTACCTGATCCTGGTGGCTTATGCTTTCTATATATTTTTGTATTCTATTGGCCAATATCTTGTTGAAGATTTTTGCATCTATGTTCATTAGAGATATTGGTCTATAGTTCTCTACTCCTGTGGGATCCCTTCCCAGTTTGGGTATCAAAGTTATACTGGCTTCATAAAATGATTTGGGGAATTTTCCATCCTTTTCTATACTCTGGAAAACTTTGTGGAGGATTGGTGCCAGCTCCTCTCTGAAAGCCTTATAGAATTTCCCAGTGAAGCTGTCTGGTCCAGGAGCTTTTTTGTTGATATATTCTTGATAACCATATCTATCTCTTCTCTTGTTATGGTTATGGGTTTGTTAAGTTCCTTGTCCTCTATCTGGGACAGTCTAAGGAGAGATTGTTTTTCCAGGTATTTGTCGATGTCTTCCAGATTGTTGAACTTGTTGGAGTATAGGTTTTCATAGTGCTTTGTGACAATCCCTTTAAATTCTTTAGAGTCTGTTGTGATTTCCCCCATTTCATTCCTCATCCTGCCTATTGTTGCTTGTTCTTTCCTTTCTTTGGTCAGGTTTGCCAGTGGCCTGTCGATTTTTATTGATCCTTTCTAAGAACCAACTTTTTGCTGCATTAATTTTTTGCATTTTTTTGTCTTCCCAGTGGTTCAACTCTGCCCTCATTTTTATTATTTCTTTTCTTTTACTGTTGGAGGGATTGTAAAAGGTATCTTTTACATATTGAGAAATCTCACTGCACCACATACACCTGCACAAAGATGATTTCCATGGGGCAGAATTCAGACAGATTTCCACTCTTCATTCTTCTTTATCAAATTATGACACCAACAGTCCCCTAAAATGAAACTCCTTCTGTGGTGAGTTTAATAATTCATTGCAATGGTCCCACAGAACTCACAGATAATACTCATGATAAGGGGGTTGATTGGGTTACAGGATGTGAGAGGTACAGGCCTTTGTCCAGAGCAGCATGGCAGCCCAGCCATGTAATAAAGCACGACTGTCTCTGCTCCTCGACCTCTCAGAGCAAGGAATTGAGGGGCCTCCGCCTCAATCCCTGTGCCAGGAACCCCACTTGCTGTGGATTCAGAGTTATTGCTCGACTGTCTCCTGGCCTTGGTGCTGTAACTTTTAGGGTCTCTGCCTCTGCTACTTCAAGCAAGGACCTTGTTGGTGCTACTCTAATGCCTCTTCTTTCTAATTGGTCCTGAAATTCTGCTTCAGTTTATGAAGGGTCAGTTTTCATACCCAGTAGAGCAGCAACATTGAACAATCCCTACACTTTATTTGCATGCTCCCACTCAGTCATTAGGATCACTTAGAAAGACAATGGGTTGAAGAGGCACATCAAGTACGCTCACTTCGGTAAATGCCTTCCAAAGGGAGGGATCAATTTGTCAGTTCTAAATAGGGCAATGTTCTGTTGCTATCCAACAAGTTTTCATTAGCTAGTTTTTTGAAAAATGCAAGTCTTTCTTCCTAGTCGCTCTTAGTCTGGAAGATTTTTGAAAGCTTCCATTGTGATAGGTAGGTTTGTGGTGCCAACATGGCCAAAGGAGATGGGTAGAGTTATTGTGACAACATGGCCAATGAACACATGTGAGATCATTTAAAAGGCGGAGATATAAATGGCTCTCAGGGAACCTTGCCTCTCTCTCTCTTGCTCTTGGATCTTCAGACCAGTCGGCAGCCTTGTTTGTCCTGTGTCTCTATTTGCAAGCTTCACTAACTGTGGGACACCTAATCTGTGGACTGTTTCACTGAGTTGAGGTTCCTTCAAGGCCTGCTTTGCCACACTACTTGAATATACATATCTTGAGCCAGGAACTGTTGGACCTGTCATCTGGCTGACTGTTGGTGACCTGCCTTGCTGTTTGCTGCCTGTGACCAGATAGGCTGGATTGCTCTATAGAGGACTACTCAATGGCCCTCAAGTCTCCAAGGACTGCCAGTCTTCTAGCTGTCTCACACAAGTGAGTTGCACTGAGCCATTTGTACTGCTTTATAGATTGACTGTTTATTTCTTATGTTAGATATCTTTCTATTTATATAAATATATATATATAATTATTAGTTCCCTGGTTTTGTTTTTCTAGAGCACCCTGTGTAACACATCCATCATGAGTATCCCTGTTTGTAGTGGAAATGAGCTTTTAGTATCATCACAGTATATACTGCATGTCACCACCAGAACACAGCCTGGAGAAAGCGTGTGGACAGCTAAAATAGTTAAGTACAATTGATTTTCATATTCAAACATTTATATTTCTCTGTTTAATCTGAGCAGGGTAGCATATAAATAACTCCTAAAAGTATAAATCTTAAATACATTTTCTTTACTGCTAACAAGTTTGCAAAAATCGGAATGCCTCTAGTTTAGAATTGACATCTGCTTTTTACTTTAATAAAACAGACCAACCTTATTTAGGAATAAGGAATAATATTGACCATTTACATTGTTTGGGGATACTAATTAAAAAAAAAAGACTATATTGTTCTTCTATCCTCATTAATAAACACATGCTTAAAATAACATGGACAGTTTGTGAGCATTCCCAGCAATCTCACATTTAAATTAGAAACCAGTGAATTTACTTGATCACTGTATGTTTGGTCTTCTGTATAAATAGACCTCATAAAATATGTGTTTAATTTCATCTATTACTGCCAGAAAACTTGGCTTGCATCTTTATGTAGCTGCAATGGAAATCAAGTCCTGCTGAGAAATCATTTTCAAAGACAGAATTTGCTACATCAAGCAGTAACTTGGAAAGAGTCAGGGTTTTTTTTTTAATTTGGTTCTTAGAAAAGCATCATATATAAGTGGTAAAGCACTTTGTCTCCCCCAATGTTTAAGTAAACTGACTGTCTAACACTCTGATCACATAGTGATAGCAAGTCATAAGGTAAAACATGGCATTAATGCTAATGCTTGCAGTGAACAACCAAGAAATCTGCCTAATTACATAGCCTCCACCTTGAGAAGTACATTGATTGACTGAATAAATAGCAAAAGTTTAATTAATTCCATATGCACAAGACATTAAATGAAGAAAACATGGCACCTAGAAAATGTTGACAACCTGATGAATTTCAAATCTGCAAAAACAATTTTTACTACTAACTAGAATTTTCAAAGATCTTTCTTTTATGTAACGTTAACTAAATATTTTGAATGTTGATTTTGAGGTCAATAAGACTATATTATTAATCCTAGAAGATTTACACTGTCAAATATTTTACATGTGGGTCAGATAAATATGCTTGAATTCCACATTAAAGGACTTTGATTTTTAAACAGAAGTTAAGACTGCTATGATAATTAGATGATTAGGTTGTATAGCCTGGGCCAGGATTCTCAATGATTTGGCATAATTCCAAATGATGTAATGCAATCAGCTCTATGAAGCCATCTAGCATAACATAATCGATTCTATGACCAACCAGAAGCTTGGCCAAAGCCTTGATGCAATTGAAAGGCCTTTTGGGTGTGGCCTGATTCTTTTCTAGCAGTCTGTGGGAAAGTTTTACTTCTGCTCTCCCCAGACTCCACTTCAAATCTGGATTTTGGATTTGTTGACCATATTGCATGTTGATCCAGAAGTCACCAAGACTGCCAACCTTGAACTCACTAAGATATGCTTGTACTTTTCCCACTTCCTGGTATATCAGCACCCTTATAAAGCAGGAAAATCCAACGGTTTGCCATTTAACATTCACCTGAACTAGCTCACAACTTTGTGAGCCCATTCTTGATCTCTGTACACACACACACACACACACACACACACAGTTAGAATCACAGCTTTATTTTGGAAGAACACACTAAGCAGATCTGAAACTGAAAGAACTCAAGAAAAATTCAAGCTCTGAGTTGTAATATTGAAATATTTTTTTTCACATCACTGCTCTGGTGGAATTAGGAAACCCAGCCTTGCTCCTGGAGAGCTAATGCTGGATTTGAACCGCCAACCCTGTAGGCCGCAGTCCCGCACACAACCACTGCACCACCAGGGCTCAGTTTAATATTGAAAGATTTTATGGATAAGATATTTAATGATGCAGAAAGGATCAAGAGAATATGGAAATAATACATACAGTCACTGGGCCAAATGAACTTGTAGACGTTCCACTGTTTCAGAAGGTAGCATATGAGCATTGAAGCCACTAGCTCAAAACAAGGCTCTAGAAATTGAGGGAATACCAACTGAAATACTTCAATAACTGTTGGAGCAATGGAAGCTTTCATTCATCTATGTCAGGAAATGTCTATGTCGGAAGACTGCTACTTGGCCAGCTGACTAGATGATATCCATAACTGTGCCTACTACAAAAAAGGTGACCCAACAGAATGTTCAAATCATTTAACAATGTCAATAATATCGCATGCAAGTAAAATTTTAACAAAGGTCATCCAACAATAGTTGAAGCAACACTTTGAAAGGGAGAAGCTAGTGATTCAAGCACAATTCAAAAGAGGATGTGGATCATAATACACTTTGGATAGCCTTGATGAAAAATCCAGAATACTTGATTATGTTGATGCAGAAGCTGTAGATGGATGAAAAGGAAGTTGTGTAAACAAAACAAGGGAATACTGCATGTTTTAAAAATAAAAAAGAGAAGTATCAGGGTTGTGTTCTTTCACCACCCTTCTTCAGTATGTGTGCCAACATTATCAGAGAAGTAGATTATATGAAGAAGAATGTGGGGTCAGGGTTGAAGGAAGGTTTGATATGCATGCGACATAACCTTTACTGAAAGTGAGGACGACTTTAAACTCTTGGTGATGATCAAGCATTGCAGTCTTTAGTGTGGATTACAACTCAATATAAAGAAGATCAAAATGCTCACAACTTTACCAATAGGTAACATTATGATAAATGGAGAAAAATTTAAAGTTGTCAAGGATTTTGTCTTGTTTGAGTGCAAAATGAATGCTCATGGAATCAGCAGTCGAGATGAAAAGACACATTACATTGAGTAAAAATGTTGCACTAGATTTTTATAGAGTATTGTAAAGCAAGGAAGTTCCTTGAGGATGAAAGTGTGCCGAACCCACACCACCATATTCTCAGTTGCCTCGTATGCATGTGGAAGTTGGACATTGAAGACGGAAGAAGAATCAATATGCTTGAATTGTGGTGCTGGAGAAAAATACTGAAAGTACCATAAACTCCCAAAAGGATAAACAAGTCTGTTTTGAAAGACGTACATTTCAGAACTCCTTAGAAGCATCGATGGCAAGACTTTCTCTTACATGCCTTGGAAATGTTGTCAGGAGAGACCAGCCTCTGGAGAAGGTTGTCATGCTTGATAAGCAGAGGGGCAGTGGGAAAGAGGACCGCCCTCAAGGAGGGGGATTGACAGAGGGGCTGCAACCATAAGCTCAAGCACAGGCACAATTGTGAAGATGGCATAGATCAGGCATGTTTTGTTCCAGGTTCCATAAGGTGATGGGTCAGAAATGACTTAATGCACTAGCACCACCACCACCACCACAACAACAACAACAATAGCTTTGCTAGCGCATTCTCTTTGACACTGTTTACTTGACCGGTTCTAACATAATATTACTTCTGCATTACAAAACAGATTCTGATACTGACTGTTACGATTTGTTTCTGGCTTTAGTAAACTACTAAGACCATGAAACATGAAAGTATTTGTTTAAAATCGCACTGTATTTGTAGGTTCCATCCAGTTTAGGATATGTGTGGAGTTGGACATGTAGGTCACGCACTTTACATATACATGTATATACAGTGTGTGTAAATGTTTGTAGGATCTTTTGTTCACTGAATAAAATAAAATCTAGATGTTTACTAACAACGGAAATGCTATAGCTATCAATTCCTTGTCTAAAATGAATTTCTACCTTTGCCATTTAATATTAATTGATAATATAGCATATCAGTCACAGTTGTCTTGTTTGCTAACAAAATCTAGTACCACTTACTTTCTCATCTAATAGAGTTTATGAGGATATATGTTTTCTTCTGATACAGTGCTTGTTTCTTGATCAAAGCACTGTTTTCCTCTATATCTATTTAAAGAAAGATTAAAGGAAGGTTTATTGAAAACCTGAATTATGCAGATGACACAACCTTGCTTACTGACAAGAAAAACTGAAGAAGCATTGGTGTATTTTAATTGTGGTGCTGTTGAAAATGCCATCGAATTCCAGAAGAACAAACATATCTCTTGGGAAAAATACATTCAGAATGCTCTTTATGATGACAAGATATCATCTCACATACTTTGGACATGTCCCAGTAGAGACTAATACCTCAGATAGGATACTATTCTTGTAGAAGGGCAGTGAAAAAGAGGAAGATCTTCTCTGAGATGAATTGACAATGGCTACAATAATGGGCTACAACAGAAAAATTGTTTGGGATAGCCAGGTCCAGGGGAATGTCTCTTTCTGCTTTGCAGCAGGTGGGTTGCTGAGTCAGAACTGACTTGATGACATCTAACAACGTTTTTAATTGGTCAATATCACACATATGGTGATTTAATAAAAGAGAGAATTTTTATCATCTAATATTAAAAGAGAAGTACAAATCTGAAAAATAAAATGCTACCAATCCATTCTTTACCTTCAACTAAATGTTACACAATTCTCATAATAGCTGGTGGTCATGGGTTTCACTGATAGTTCCTGTGTTAGTCCAGGTAGACTAGAGGAATAAATTTATAGACAAGCATATGGATATAAGGAAAGGATTTCTACACAAAAGGAATGGAACACTAAGAAAGCATCCAAACCCAGTCCAGTTCAAAGTCTTAAATCCAATATAAGCCCACATAGCCGATACCAGTCTATAATGTCTCCTTCTGACTCATGAAGTCACAGGTCAGTGGGTACAGAGTCCCAGCACTAGCAGGGGTCTCCCCATGGCTCCTCGTTTCCAGGGCTCAGGGTCCATCAACAGCATGCAGTGGTGGCAGAAGCAACTCAGCACTGGCAGGGGTCTCCTCAAGGCCTCTCCAGCTTCAGAGGTCTGGTTCCATCAGGGTAAGGCCCTGTGGCTTCTCCTCTGGCTCCTCAGATACTGCCATCTTGTCTTGTCCATGATTCATCGTCTCTCAGAACGAAACCCCAACAACCAGGGAGATAGCTTCTCATCTTCACAAGGGAAATATCGCGAGATTTCCCAAGTGTATCAGGAGAAAGTCATGCTCACAGAGGCCTCATTGGTTACTCAATGGCTATCTCCAGATTAGCAGGCTAGACTCCACCCCTACATTTCAATCATAAAATTAGCATAAGCACATGACTGCCAGAGCTCCCTTCTGCCAGTCTGCTTAACTCCAGTTTCTGAAGTGCATGATGTTGACCACCAGGTCACTCGGTTTAATTGTCCCATTTCAGGGATGAGGCTGTTTTCTAGTTTAGGGGTGTGAAATTGGTTTGATATTTGGATGCATTCTCTTTTAAGCTATCTAGAAGAACTACTTCATAGAATTGATGTAAGAATTAAGTGAGTTAATATATGCAATGCAGTCTTTTTAAAAGTATCTGAGATGAAGGTTCTTTTATAAATTTGACAAGCAGCAAATGATAATTTTGTAAAACACAGTATAAGGAGTACTAGAAAGATTACTATTTTTACCATCCTACATTTCAAATACAATCAACTTGCATTCTTAAAACAGTTATACTTCGATTGACCTGCTTTAGTATTAGTTTTGAATTTGCATCCATCAGTTCTCAGTTAAACGGAGTCAGTTACTGAATGTCTCTAAAATTATACACCACTTGTACTTTGGTTTTGCTGTTTCTTCTACTGCAGTTGCCATTCTCTACTTAACGCTGTTGCTGGCTGCCGGAGAGTTACCCTCTGAGTCATGGGGCTAACCTGCGTTCCATGAGATGTCCTTGGCTTTAATCTTTACACGAGCAAATTGCCAGATATTTTCTGAAGTCATTTTTATGGATTTAAACATTCCACTTAAAAGCTGATAGGTTGCATAGGTTCCTGCCCAACACGAATGAGACAAATAAGAACAGTGGCTAGATCAGAGAATTTTAAGTTAAAAGATGAAATTTTGAGATCTGCTTTTTCCAATTATGTATTCATTCATCAAACACTGAACATTTCCTATGGACAAAGGCACTGTGCAATATGGTGATGGTCTAACAGTAATTGAGATAGGCAAACTTCCTGCCCTTGTGCATCTGGCATTCTAGGGAAGAACTCAGGAATTAAGTAACTACACCAAAGAAGAAAATTAAAGTTAGCTAAGAAGACTATAGAGGCACTTCTGATATTTGTTTATCTTTAATTTTTTGAGTATTACCATGACCTATTAAGAAAATAAGGTAGAGCAATGAGATAGAGAGTGATAGAGGAGGGTGTTCCAGAGCTTATATCAAGGAAGGCCACTAGGACAGTAAGATTCCATGTCAACTTGCACTGTGTAAGGGTGGAGTTTAACTTGTCAATCAGTTCACAGCCTGATGATGCCTCCTGGGAGTATGGCCATTCATTAAGGGAGAAACTGAGAACCCCATTTTTCTCTCTGCTTCTCCATCTTCTTGATTTTTGAGACTCTCTGCCAATCTCCAGAGCAGCCCTTTTGGACCACCTGGTCCCCAAAGCTGCTGGTGCCCTGCCATCTTTGCACTGACTTTGGAGCCATAAGACCCAATTCCACAGGCCTGTACCCCACTGCGCCTTTCTACATCATCAGTCTACAGCCAAATAATTCTGAAGAGGGCTCCGGCTAGCATTGGACCGTGGATTTAAGTTGGATGGGCCAGGGATGCCTTCATAGATGCCTGTTCTCTGATTCTGCATGGAAACCCTTATCAGTAGGGTGTGAACCCCACCTACAGTTGAAGAGATGCCTTCAGGAAGGATATCCCTTAGTATGTGACCTCCCACCCTGTGTTGGTGAATAGCCTCTAATGTTTGAGAGAGGGAAAGCTGGCGAAGTCTCTTTATAATCCCACAGAATGGCTAAAGAGGCTCTTAGAGGGAAGAAATGATGAAGTAAAAGAACTGAACAGAAAATTTCAAAGGTCGATTTAAGAAGACACAGAAAAGTATTATATTGAAATTTGCAAAGAAGGGGAGGTTGAAGAAAAATAAATCAATAGAGATAGAATAGAATAGAATTCACTCAGCGTTTCTCAAGCTGAAAAACACTTTTTAAAAGATTCAAGACTTGAATTAAGATGTTGAAGCATTTTATGGGAAACATTAAATGGCACAAGAAATATCAAAAGGAGATGGAAGGAATACACATTTGTTGTACAAAAAAGTTAACATTCAATCATTTCAGGAGATTGCATGTGGTCAAGAAGCAATGATACTGAACAAAAAAGTTCAAACTGTACTCAAGCCAGTGATGAAAAACCAACTCCAAGAATTGACAGAATACTGATTGAAATATTTCAAGAAAATGATGTGTGCCAAAAATTTGGAAGAGAATTATCTAGTCAACTGACTGGAAAAATATATATATTTGTGTCCTTTCCAAAGGACTGTGATCCAAGAGGATACAGATATTATTGTACAATGCCATTTATATCAGATACTAGTAAAATGTTTCTAAAAATATTTTTTGTAATCACTCAACAGTACATCAGAAGGGAACTAACAAAAATTCAGGTTGGATTCACAAAAGGACATGGAATGTAGGATATTATTGCTGTTATCATATAGATCTTGACTGGAAGTGAAGAAGAAACCACAGTGGTCAAAACAGCACATTATTGACATAATGGCAGATACTCAAACCAGTGGAATAAAATAGAAAACCTAGAAGTAAAACCATCAGCATATGCACAACTGAACTTGATAAGGGCCCCAAAAGCATCAAGTGGGAGATGGGTGCCCTCTTTAACAAGTGGTGCTGGAAACAATGGATATCCACATGCAGAAAAGTGAAGCAAGATGTTTACCTGACTGCATGTACAAGAACAAACTCAAAGTGAATCATAGCCTAAAAGCAAAGCCCCAAACCATCAGGACCATCAACGAAAGAATCAGATCTACCCATGTAATATATAAGATTACCACAAAAGGGAAGGGATACACAGGTGAACAGAAAATTGACAAATGGGATTTAATAAGAATAAAACACCTATGCATGTCAAAAGATTTCATCAAGAGAGTAACAAGGCAACCCACAACCTGGCAGAGGATTTTTAGCAATGACACGTCACACAAAGGACTTACTAAAGTCTCTACAAAATTCTCCTGGTCTGAGACAAGAGGAAAACAGCTAACCCCCTGAGGAAGTAGTGAAAAAAACTGAAAAGAAATTTCACTATGACCAATAATCACATGAGAAAGTGCCCCTGATCATTAGCCATAAGAAAAATGCAAATGAAAACAATCATGATATACCAGCTAACACTCTTGAGGGTAGCCCAAATCAGACTATCTGAGGGCAACAAATGTTGGAGGGGACGTATGAAATAGGACCTCTCCTCCATGCTACTATTCATGTAGATATATATGAATAGCCTATATGAATAGCCACTGTGGAAAGCAATCTGGCAATATTTAAAGAAAATGGAACTCGATCTACATTATGACCTTATCCCAAGAAGAGGTAAGAAATAAAACATGAGATCAGTTGTCTGTACCCCAATATTTATTGTGGCACAATTCACAATCACAAAGAACTGGAAACAACCTGACTTTCCATCGATACAGAGTGGATTAGTAAACTCTGCCACAGACACACAATGGAGTACTATGCAGCACTAAAAAGCACAATCACATGAAACATGTTTCATGGGAAGAATTGGAAGAAAGTATGCTAAGCGAGATCAGACAATCAGAAAAAGACAAGTATAATATGAGTCCCTGAGGTAAGTATAATCAGCACATTAAGTATAGAAGAAAATATCCTTACCTCACAATATACGGGTGGCAGTCACACCAAACCCATGGAGGCACATGTAAATCCAACTTAAAGAAAGGGAAAGGGGGCAAGAAGACAGGATAAAGGGTAGAGGGAGAAACTGGGATGTAGTATGGGGGGAACAGGGCACTAACCCACCCAGGAGAAGATATTGGTTGTGTCTCCACAGAATGGGGAGTGTGCATACAGACTCCACAATGGCACACCAAAGCAGGAAGGCAAAATAACCACATGGGAAATTGTATGATCAGATTGGGCAATAGGGTCAGTCCCAACCCAAGCCAATCTGACGTCTGCCCACACAGTAGCAAGCCACGAAGGAAAAAGAGAAAGGGATATTCACTCCAGACTCCATATTGGCACACCAAGTTCAGAGGATGATGTCCCTCCATGGAGTTACTGTGTTAGTCCGGGTAGACCAGAGGAACAAATTTCATAGACTCGCATATGGATATAAGGAAAAGGTTCATGTACAGGGGGAACAGGACATTGAGCCCAGTCCAGTTCAAAGTCATAAGTCTGATATTAGCCCATATGACTGAAATCAGTCTATAAAGTCTCCTTTCAACTCACAAAGTCACAGGTCAGTGGGGACAGAATCTTGGCGCTGGCAGGGGTCTCCACATGGCTCCTCACTTCCAGGGCTCAGGGTCCATCAACTCAGGGTCCATCAACAGCGGAAGCAACTCATCACTGGCAGAGGTCTCCATGTGGCTGCCCCAGCTTCAGACGTCTGGCTCCATCAGGGCAAAACCATGTGGTCTCTCTGCCGGCTCCTCCAGCTTCTCGGACGCTGCCATCTTGTCTTGTCCGTGATTCATCGTCTCTCAGACTAATTCCCAACAACCAGGGAGATAGCTCCTCATCTCCTTGAGGGAAATATCGTGATATTTCCCAGATGTGTCAGGAGAAAGCCATGCCCACACAAAGGCCTCATTGGCTAATCAATGTCTATCTCTCGATTAACAGGCTAGACACCACCCCTACATCTCAATCATAAAATTAACATAAGCACATGACTACCACAGACCACCCCTTGTTAATTTTATACTTTCACATAACTCTGTAACCATATGTTACCTTCAAATAAATAATAAAATTATACCTATACCTAACAGGATAAAACTAAAATGCATACAATTCAACATGTGTCACCATCATTTAAAAACAGCATTCTATAAGTGAACAAAATATAAGATATCCTGTGCCTTACAACTGTAGTTACAAAATATCTACTATTCCTTGATCCTATAAGCCTATGAATATATATTCCACCACCTATAAGAGTTTGTAAGCCAACCACTTCGTGCCTTCATTCCCCAATTGTGGGTATCTAATTTCTATATTGCCCACTTACACCAACCCAGTGCTCTAAGGAAACAATGATATCTTTCAACATGAAGAATCTTCATTTCAGCTGAAAACTTGTGAAGTGTGCATCCATTAGCAAAGTCAAATCAGGACAGGTCATCCATACAGTCAGCAGCGATGTGCACCAGTTCACAGACTCAAATCGGTTCTCTTCCTCTGGTCGGGTTCTGGTCGACTCAATGTGGACTGTTTCACTTAGCCTCACCACGGTAGCCATTGGTCGCCTTCCCTTTAGACCAAGGTCCCAACAAATTCTCAACATGCCTAGCTCTCCCATGCTAGGTTATGAACTTCAGACCAGTCAACCCGCTCTCATCTTTTCTATTTCCTGTGAACAAAGTCCACGGGTGTCAGTGGCCAAAGTCAACCCTGCTCTTTATTGCTGCATTTCTCCTGCTTTCATTGACAAGCAGTAAATCTGGGTGGTCACCTAACAAGCATTTCAATCACAAAATTAACGTAAACACATGACTGTCACAGTTACAAAACACAGAGAGGACTATAGGGTTGCCAATAGCTCAAGACATGTTGTCCCCTAACTGGAGCTTACTGTGACAAAGGACAATAATGGAAACACACAGTGGGGAGACAGTGAGGAGATAGTTTGGCCTGAATCCCTGGAAGTGGAACAAACCAAGAAGGGAGCATAAGAGATCATCAATTGGAGCAAAGTCAATCCACAACGCCCCTTAAAGAGCCTCCAAAATAGACTTCAGGCTAAGAGAGGCAGACCCTGAAACTGCCACAGGACCAGGGGGCAGAGAGTCATAAAGGACAAACCTGCAGCTCTGTGTGGTTTGGGGGTTATTGGTTTTTTTCTCTCCCTTTTTCTTTCTTTTTTAAAATCATTGTATTGGGGGCTCGTACAACTCTTATCACAATCCATCCATCCATCCATTGTGTCATGAACTTTTGTACATGTATTGCCCTCATTGTTTTCAAAATATTTGCATTCTACTTGAGACGTTGGTACCTGCTCTTTTTGTTCTCCTATTGTTTGCACTAGGATATTGCTGGCTTGCCTACTTATATAAGATGGACATAGGAAGCAAGCTCAGGATGAACGTAGTGGGACCAACAACCCTCCGGAAGGTCTCAGGGGGAGATGGTGATCGGAGAAGGATGTGGTTAGCAAACAACACCATAATCAGGGGGGTAACCAGAAAATCAAAACCAACATCTAGGAGGTTGTAGAGATCCTAGGTACTACAGCCACACCAATCTAGCTGAAAGGAAGTGCTAAGAGGTGGAAGAAGTTGATGGTGGGGCAGGAAGAAGCAAATAGAAACTGGAATGCTCTAGGAAGCAAAGAGGTATTAACAGGGGTGTATTTATGTAGACACACTAATCCATAAAAATAGAAGTATTGGCCTATGTACACATATTTATCAGAAAGTACATTAAGGCTGCAGATGCATCTTAGGCTTCAACCCACATTCTCCCTCAATACAATAAAGCTTGTTCTAACAAAATGGCATTTGTGATGCTTACTCTCTTATCCCCCACCCCTGACAAGATTGCTGAAGAAAAAAATGGGTGTGTAGGCAGATGTTTTGAAGACAGCAGGTGGCGCTTGGCAATAAAAAGATATAGGGTCTGGGGTCTTTAAGCATTACAGTAACTCACAAGTCACTATCATACAAAAAGCTGAAAGACAGCTGACTGGTGGCAGTGTTTCTATAATTTTGGTCTTGCTAAAATGTCTTATTGTTGGATCCACACAGTATGTAACTTTTTCAGATTAACTTCCTTCATGAAGCAATAAAAACTTATGTTTATCTTTCATCATTCAATAGCTCCTTTCTTATAATCAAATGAAAACTACCCCATTGTATTTTTATGTGTTTATAGCTTATGCTGTAGGCTGTTTAATGAAAAGGTTAACAGTTAGAAGTGACCAGCTGCTCCTCAGGAGAAAATTAGAGCTATTCACTTCCATAAACAATGTCTCAAAAACCCACAAAGGCAGTTCTACCCTGCCCTATAGGATCCCTGGGAGTCTGAATTAACAACGACAGTGAATTTTAATAAAACATGTGTTAGTTGCCTTCAATTTGGGGCAATTAAAATTATATATGTGTGTATTATATACACTACAAGGGAGTACCCACACACACACACAGAGCAGAGAGTCCATAATATGCATTTTTATTATTCTGAGTTAGTACACCCAGTGGCATCGCTTGGGAATGTTCTCTCTGGTCACAGTGAATTTTTCATCAAGGCAGTTTCTCTTGAAAATTGCTTTGTTTTTGATTTTTCAGCAGTGACTTATTTGCATTATATTATTTCACTAAGAGAAGAAACAGAAGTTTTCTGGTTTTCTTCACACCAACCAATAATTTCACATTTTAAAGTTTGAGATGTATTCCATAATGAGCTGAATCAAAAATCTATTTGAAAATATATGTTTATGTAAAAAAAGTTTCAGATTGTTTGCACATAAAAACATCAATGAATAGGTTTCTTCTGTCTTTGATTCCATGTTGCTGGAAAAAGTTTAACAAAGCTTGCTTGCTAATTTGTCCTTAGTTACAAGTATATTAGTTACAAGTATAATAGGCAACTTCATACTGTGCTTAATGAAAGGACAACTCTTCTTTTTGTGGGCATCACTGTCCTCTGGTGGAAATAGGAGGCCTAGTCTTGCTCCCGAGAGCTGCTGCCGGATTTGAACCGCCAACCCAGTGAGCTGCAGTCCCGCACTCAACCACTATGCCACCAGTGCTCAGCAGGATAGCTCTTCTTGAGCAGTCAGAATACAACAGTGATTGAGAAGCAACATTCAACCCACAATATGTCAGTTTTGAGCCATCAGCATAAAAATTCTTGATAAGGTTGAGAGGATGTTGCTAGGAATTGATAAATTAATGTGCTTAAGAATTTTGCAATACTATTTTGCTTAAATTTTATTTTCTCCATTGATTGATTTTAAAATCCATGCTTATTGAACTTTTTTTTTTTTTTTTTTTTTTTGCGATAGCAGCCTGTGACTGTGAAATGTTTCCTGCTCGGGAAAAATGTCACAGAAGCTGTTGTGATGTTGATTACAGCTTACAAGGACAGCACTATGGGAAAAACTCAAATGTACCGTGATTTTTTCTCATTTCAAAAAAGGTGAAATGTCGATTGATGGCAAACCTCATTCTGGACATCTGTCAACTTTCCCAATGGACGAAAATGCTGACTCGCTGTGAGCTTGGAGTTCATTCCACCAGGTCAGACTGTTTGTTGGTCAAGCTTTGTATTTAGAGACTCTGATAAGATTGTGTGTCCACAATCTTTTCAGGCCTGATCTGTGGCAGATGGGTGACGAGATTTGCCACCACCACAATGCACCTGCTCACACGACCATTCAGTGCACCGGTTTCCGCCAAAAAGCAGCAGACCTCTCTTGCCCCAGGCACCCTACTCCCCTGAGACTTCTTTTTGTTTCTGTGAATGTGGAGGGGCATGAAAGGACACCAATTTGATGACCTCGAAGAGGAGATGAAGAAAAAATGAGGGGGTTGCTGTCAGCCCTACAAACAAATGAAGTTGAAAAAATGTGTCCAAGAATGAAATCACAGACTTGACAAATGTATTAAGTGAAATGGAGGATACTTTGAATGTGATAAGGTTGTTTTGTAAAAATATATGAATGCATAGCTTTGAAAAAATCTGATATTTTGGTACCTCCTCATCTATGATACTTTATATAATATATATCATATATTACTAGATCTTATATTATATATTATATTACTACATACTATACTATATATTATAGAGATAAATTTATTCTTCTGCAGGTGTTTGTGTGGATATAAGTTGCTTTTATTTGGGGGGGGGGGCATCACTGCTCTCCGGTGGTGGAAGTAGGAGGCCCAGCCCCACTGCTGGAATTGAACCTCCGTCCCAGTGGACCGCAGTCCCATGCACAACCACTACGCCACCGGGGCTCAGACCTAGATATAAGTTTTTAATTGATTTAATTAAATCCCTAGGAGTACAACTTCTCAATGAGATGGCTTTGTACGAAACTGTCAGAATGTCTTTCAAAATGGCTGTATAACAAATAAATTCTATCACATTGTCTGTAGTGAATTCTGGACTAAAAGAAGAAAAATTAGTACGCCAAACAGAAATCAGTATTTTGGTCAATCAGTTAGCAATACAATACATTTTCAAAATCTGAAATCACGAGGGTAAAACCAAGCTCACATGTCAAGAAATCACTCAAACACATACACTGCACCTTCTGGACATGTGGAAGGCGTTTTAGCATCCGACTTTCTCACACATGCTGGCTAAAACATCAATAATCTAAACATCTCAGATTAAACAGTTCAGACCCTGAATCACTTTAAACCATGTAAAGTAATAAACCTTTGAGATAAGAGACAAATAAAATGACAGCATGCACTGAAAAGCCATGTGCACACCATGTTTACATTTGATTTATTAAACAACGGGTGAAAGCTAAAAGCTCCTTTTTTTATCCTTTTTAGTTATATGAATACAGATCCTATAGTCCAGAGTGTTAAGAAATAAACAAGATCAATTTTCCTGACATTGTCGAATGCCACTTAAACTCAATTTAGGACAATTTTTAAGCTCATAATTGCAAAAAGAAAAATATGAAATCAAAATATAACACAAATATATTTTACAATTTATAAGCCCTGGTAAGTTTGAAGGCTCAGAGTTATATCATATTAATGCTCAAATTTATTTTCTGAGGCACCCCACAAGCTATCAATCATGAAAATACTAAGAGGACACATTTCAATACCACATGATTAAAATAAATGTTGGTTGCTATATTTTGCTTACTTTGCATTTGTGATGTATACATTTTTCTGAGTACATAGTTAAAGGAATAGAATTTCCGTCAGAAAAGTAATATCATTTCTGCAAGGTCCACAAATCATCTTCAAAAATGTGGCCTGCACTGCCACTGACTTAGAGCCAATGGCTGCTTTTCCATAAACACATTATTTATGAGAGCATCGAATGCAATCTGAATACTAATGCCATCTTGGATTTCACAGAATTATATACGTGGTTCAAGTGGTTTTTCTTCTTCTTCTCTCTCTCTCTCTCTTTCTCACTATCTCTCTCTCATCACTATATATCCCCATAACCGACTTATATCTCTACCACGCAAAAGAACTGTCTGCTTACGTCTAGAATGTTGAAAAATAACCCTGAAGCACTCACATCACAAAAATGCTAAGTCACCATTTCAGGTTATCCTTTATTCAATCACTTTCTCCTCACAAAATCAACAGATTCATCACTGTCCAAACAATTTTTAAAACTTCGCAAACAGCTCTACGTAGAGCACATTTTCAAAGCTGAGCTATAGAAAGCGAACTGCCAGAATGTATGGTGAACACATTCTAAAGAATGTTACTCAGATACAGATGTTAAACCCCAAACATGAAAACAAAGATCCAGAGCAGGCTGTTCCAGAACACTGCTGGGCTTTGCCAACATCCATATACCTGTTATGCACAAAATTATAATGTGTTAGCAGGCATCATCACTGAAAGGAACACAGCTACTCCTCTGTGCAAAGTCCATTAGCTGCCATTATCTGTCTCAGAGGAGGATGGATAGGCAGGAGATTGAGATTGCCGTGGGCTTGCAGCCAGAAGCTATGCCACTGAGCAGCAACCTCTCCAGATCACAGAGATCGTGACAATGCACTGGGGTGTTGGAGGTAACCAAGACAAGATACATGAAAAAAATGACTTTATAAATGGCAAATTTACATATCCTAAATTGAAGTTCACTAAATATTTTCATAAACCAATGAATAGGTAGTACAATTTGTATTCTAATAACTAGAAAGCTTTCCATTGTCTGACAAGTGTGTGGATTTGATGCATGGTCACACATGTGTTTTACTTGATCCTCAGCTATGTTTATGCAGGACCGTGTGACGATACATGCCGTAAAAGTAATTTTTGTTGTAATTAATGAAAATTGGTGCTGTTGACCAACAAGATAGATCTAAAAGTTAGAAATCTCATGGTAACATCTCTGGGAGCTTAACTTTTGCTGAATAAATAGAAAAAAATGTATTAAAAATATTATCACCTTGCTCATGATCAATTTCACTATCCAGCTTAATGTATTATGCTTTTTAGGATTGATGTCATCATTTTGCATATTATTCTTACTTTTATACATATATGAGAAATCTTGTTCTGTAAGTCTATTTTCTTTCTAGACTACATAGTATTAAAAAATAAACAAGTCAAATAAATAAATAAATAAAACCCACTGTTATTGGGTGGATTTCAACTTACAGTAACCATATAGGGCAGGGTCGAACTGCCCCCTGTGGGTTTATGAGACCAACTCTTTAAAGTAATAGAAAGTCTCGTTATTCTCCTTTGGAGTGGCTGCTGGTTTCAAACTGTCAACCTTGCAGTTAGCAGCCCAATACATAACCACTGAGCTACCAGGATTCCTGGTATACAGAATAGAAGGCTTAAATTATAAATAAAATATACTCTTATTTTATCACAGAGTTGATTCTCATTCATAATGACCTTAATGTCCAACAAACGGAACCACGGTCTGGTTCTGTGCCATCCTACAGTTATTATTATATGTGAAGCCATTGCTTCAGCCACTGTTGCAATCACTTACAATAAGTCTCTTCTTTTACACTAACTCTCTGCCAAGTCTGATAGCCTTCTCAGGGACTGGTTCTTCCTGATAGCATGTGCAAAGTACATAAGATTAAATTTCATCCTCCTCACTTCTGAGAAAGAAGGTATTCATTTATTTTTAACACCCAGTTTTACTTATCTGTATCAAAAATACTTGCATGATCTATGTCAGGAAGTAAGTTTTGATATGCAAATTTTATATGCATAATCTATAAGTCAGGAAGTAAGTTTTACTATATACAAGTAAAATTTACTAATTATATTTCAAAAACAGTTGAAGATGTACAATGGCATTGAATTGCCAGAAATTAACACCAGACTTAAAGGAGGATATGGAATGAGAGCTCCAGCTATAATTGCTTCAAGTTCTTGTTTAGTTGTTGTTATTTCAGCAAGCAAATTTGTGACATCTGAATATCACAGGATGTTAATGAATTTTTCTCTAGCCCAGATTCTGCTTCCTTCTTCATTGCTGATGTCATATGGATATTGCCCCAAAACAGAGAAGACCAGAAAGATATTCAATCCTGGTGGCCTAGTGACTGAGCTTTGGGCTGCAATCTGTTTGGTGGTCCCGTGGAAACCACCAGCAAGTCCACGGGAGAAAGACGGGCCTTTTTATTGCTATAAACAGTCATCATTTCAGAAACCCACACAGGGGTCACGAGGAGTCTGCACTGATGTGATGCCAGTGAGTGTGGTTGTGGGATTTGGCAAAGGTTCAATTGTATTCTGAATTTGCTGATTGTGTTCATCAGCAAGTGGACTTGTTGATAGACCACAGCCCGATATTCTAATGGAACAAGGGGATACTAACTGCATGCCTGAACCCAGAAAAGAGATGCATTAGGAATAGGATCTTTCACCATTCTTTCTTAATCTGTATACTGAAAAAATAGTCCTAGGCTACTTTTGGTGCAATGATTCCTTTCTATTTCTTCCATTTTCTTTTCCTTGTCATTCAGCAGTGTGACCACAGAATACCTCAATATCACAACTTGAGGCTGGAAATTTTCTTTGGTTCTTTCAACTTGAGGAATGTTGAACATGTTCTTCCCTTTTGGTTTTCTAGCTCTAGGTCTTTGCACATTTCATTATAACGTATTACTTTTTAGTTTCAAATTATTCTTTGAAAATTTTTGCTCAACTCTTTTCAGCATTTCTTTTGTTTGCTCTATTTTTACTCTATCTTAGAAACCAAATATCAGAGTCTCATGTGACATTCACTTTGGATTTTTTTCTTTCTTCCCTGCTTTCTTAATGAGCTTTTGATTTCTGCACATGTGATATTCTTGATATTATTGCACAATTCAGTTGTCTTCAGTAATTAGTGAAGACCTCTAAATCCAGTCATATTTTGACTCATTTCTTCACTTCGACCTGAGCTTCCATATGAGCAATTGATGTTTCACCGTTGACTCTGGTCTGGTTTTGATTGATGATAATGAGTTTCTTTTTTGTCTCGTTGTACAGATAATACAAACTCTCTTGCTGTGTATTGCATCTGATGTGGAGTCCTCTAGACACACTGCCTGCTTGCTTACTCATTGGGATGCTAACCGTCAGCTCGGCAGTTCAAAGCTTCCAATCACACCACAGTAAATAGATCTTGTAGAGTCATTCTCTCTCAAACTCACAGGAGTAAATCTACCTTATTCTTTGATTGCTACGAGTTGATTTGATGGTAGTGAGATTTTCTTTTGCTTGTTTTTTTAGTCCACCTGGTGAGGTTCATTTGCTTTGTCTTTGATTAAGTTGTTGCCCTTCCTCCCCAGAAAAAGTTATTTGCAATAATTAAGTCGTTTTTGCAAAATTCAATCATGTGCTCTCCAGTCTCCTTTATGTTGGTATCTCTTCCAACTATTGAACTTTTTGCTTCCAATTTCCACATCCACACATGAGTAAATTTCATACTGAAGCAGTTGGTAGCATTCTTCCACTTCTTTATCATTGCCTTTATTTGTAGGTAAATTTAATAACAGCTGCACTAACTGACCTTCCTTGCATGAGATAGACATTATTCTATCACAGATTACATTGTACTTTAAATATAGATCTTGAACTGTCCTTTTGGATTATGAATGTGATGTCATTCCTCTTCAATTTTTCATTTCCAGTGTAGTAAATCATATGATTGTCTGTTTCAAAATGCCCAATACCAATTTATTTTCATTTACTAAGTCTTAGGATATTGAGTTTTGTCTTTCATTTCATTTTTGATGGCTTCTGATTTTCATAGCTTGCCACTCTGTGTGTTCTAAGTTCCAATTATTAATGGATGTTCCTAGGTTTTATTTTCCTTTTGAGTCATGTCTCACTAGAACATGAAGGTTCCTCACATCATTAAGTTTATACGGAAAATGTTCTATTGCTATCCCAAAACTGTTCCATTGCAACTCCCCCAGAATTTGAACCTTTTCCTTCTTCCTACTCGTGTTCTCAAGTGACCCTACTGATATGAAATACCATCGGTATAACTTCCAGCATCACAGTACCTGGCAGAATGTTACAATACACACAACTGACAGACAAGTGGAAAGTTGCTCACTGACTTCTATTCACATCTTAACCACGGAGTCACCAGGGCTTTTTGGACTATAGCTAGTTGTCTAAATTCTGTTCTGAATGGGACAGAGCACACTGTATTTGAAAGTTTGTAAATCTTCTGTGTCCTAGGCATAGGTCTATAGTGTCTATAAGGAGCCATGGCGGTGCAATGGGTAAGTGCTCAGCTGCTAAGTAACAGGTCACTGGTTACACAAGATGCAGTCATTTGGTACTGCAGATTAGAGTCTTGGAAGTGGGTAGTTTTGTTCTGTCCTTCCTAGCTCTACATTGGAATTGATTCCATGACAAGGTTTAATTTGGGGGGCGGGCGGGTAGTGAAAATGGATTGAATTTGTTTTACAGGGAAGGTCATCAGTTTTACATGCATCAACCCATATCCATTTTGTTTCAACTCGTCCATTACAATCCCCTCAATATACCATCCCTATTCTACTTTTCCCTGTGCTTCCTGTTTTTCCTCCTTCTTTACTATTCCTCCAGACACTGTCCTTGAAAAGATTGAAACTCTGATCTTAAGTAACCTTTTTTATTTTAATAAATCACTTTATTGGCGACCCTGACAACTCTTACAGCAATCCGTACATCTATTGTATCAAGCACATTTGCACATGTTGCCATCATCATCTCCAACACCTGTTCTTTCTTCTTGAATCCTTGTGCCATCTCAGGAGTTATTTCAGATCCTAACCTGAAAGGTAACAATAGGGCATCATTTTGAGTCCCACCTGTCTCTCCTCAACCAGTAAGCCTGTCCCTTCTATAATTTTGAATTCTCTTCAACATTTTTCTCCAACTCTCTGCAAACAAAATAAAATACCCTATGAAACTTCCTGCCAGCAAATTCTTGCCAATTCATCGTGACTCTATAAGACAGGGTCAACTTGCCCCTGTGAGTTTCCATGATGACAGCTATTTAGGGAAGTCAAAACTCTCATCTCTCTCCCCTTCTCCATCCAGGGCCTTGTAATATAATTCTTTTCAGTGCAGTTGGTGGTGGTGACAGGCACTCTCTACCTCTTCTAGTTTCAGTGTAGCAGTGTTTGTGTGAGGCTTTGGTCCAATGGCGTAGTTATTTCCATGTCTTTGGATTTCCATACACTTGCTTCCTCTGGGTCAGCAGAGACTAATGCTGGCACATTAGATGCTCTGCTCATCAGTTTTTAAGACCCAATCACTATTCACCCTCGTAGACTGTCAAATGAATAACTGATATAAGGAAGCTTCCATGACTAATCATTTCACAGTAAATGGTTTATGCTACAAAATGATTTCATCATGTGTATCATTATAAATGCAATCTAGTATTACATAACTAGACCTAATAGCTTTTGATATTTAATCACAAATATTTACCATCTTGCTTGAAACTTTACTGATTCTGCAAATAAAAAAATGCCAATGTGAACATTTTCCATCACAAATATATTTGCATATCATTGTAATTATACTTTCTAGTGTTGAGTAAATCAATGGCAGACATAATTATAACACCAAAAAAGGTAAGACTAAAAGGCTCTGATCAGCCTAAAAAGAAATCTCAGATTTCATATGCTAAAGCTTACAGTCCATCATAAAGAATTTATTAAAAGTGTCTGACTCATATGACTAAGAATCATTTCTTTGGATTATTGTGCTTATAAACACCACTCAAAATAGACAAAGAATTAAAAAATGCATGTATGCATATGTGCATTTGTATATGTATCTATGTGTGCAGAGAGAGAGAATGGAAATTTAACACAAGAGGAAAGATTAAGTGTTCCACTTGGTTTGTGTGTGTGCATATATCACAACTTATTCCTGAAGAACATGGCTTTACCAAACTATAAATTTTAAAGTATTTGTTTTTATGCAATATTAGTTAACATATGTCTGGCTGAAATTGGAAAAATATCAATATTATTAAGGATTATTCTTGGACTATTTTAGATTACTCAGTAAAGATTTTAAGTCTGCTTCAAAGAGCAAAGAGCTTATTTTAGCCTGACACATGTCAGGTTACATGTAGAAACAGGCTTAAGATACCCCTGGGATTTTGTTTGTTTGCTTTCATTTTTGTAAAAAAATATATATGAATATCTCTAAGTGTATTACATCTCAAGATATGTGTATTAAAAGTGTAGTAAGACAATCAAAAGAAACTAGGCCAACATAAATAAATAAATAAAAAGATAAACATTTTCCTTTTATATGATAATCTGTTTAAATTAATCAACAGTAATAGTTTTCCAGGACATCCTGAAAGTATTGCTTTGGACAGCTTTTTTTGTATGCTGTCAATCTCTACTGAAGCAAAGTAGGGATTGAAATAATACTTTGCAAACTATAGATTTCAACCAACCCAGTACTAAAAATGATATGATGTAAATGGACAGATGCAGTCAACAAACATGTTGCATGTTTTCATTTATCTGCCCACAGAACAATGTCAGGTGTGCAGACAGGATGACTAACCCTAACCCTGGCCTTAACCCTAATCATAACTTCAGCTTACCAGTAATATATTTGTAAAAACTTATATGTAACATAACCTCTGATATAACTTCTCTTATAAAAGCCACAGGCTTATTTTCCACAAGATTATCACTGGGCATGAAATCATGCAAAATATTTTGCAGAGAAAATGAGAAAATGCTAATGTAGTGACAGCATCCAAATTTATGCCTCCAGGGGGCAGAGGGAAAGTAGAAAACCAATATATTTGCCAGCAAGGTGATAACCTTGATTACACCAATTCTATCCGGCTTTATCTCAATAATCATTCATAACAGAATGTTCATTAATAGTTTAATCATTTTAAACTGAACACATCAGCACCTTTACTTCCCAGAGCTTCTCAATCTTTGTCACATGACACACACTGAAAATGATGTTGCATATACAGCAAAGGACAGTTGGGATAAATAGACGAAATAAATGACTCCAACAACTCAAACCACCGTAGCCTGCCCCAGGGCTGTGGGGACAAATGCTGCAGCCTATCCTAAAATATTCTCCAACAAGCAGATTAGAAATTGCTCCCCTAACCAACTGAAATTATGATGGGAAATGTGCTATATAACATTATCCCAAATAGACACACATTAATTTTTCACATGCCAAAAAAATAATAGATAAACCTTGAGTATCTACTGTGTGCCAGGCTCTATCTTCATTGATTGAAACAGCAGACAAATTTTAATATCAAGACAGTTCATGAAACACACAGTCAAATGCCTTGGCACTTGTGTGAACAAAACAAGGGAATACTGTGTGGTTGGAAATCAAGAAAGGTGTGCATCAGGGTTGCAGCCCCTCACCATACTCATTCCGTCTGTATGCTGAGCAAATCATCAGAGAAGCTGGATAACATGAAGAATAATGTGGCACCAGGATTAAGGGAAGATTATTAATAACTTCCTGACAAATTAACAACCTGAGATATGCAAGTGACACCACCTTACTTGCTGAAAGAGAGAATTCGAAGCACTTGCTGATGAAAATCAAGAAGTTGCACCTCGCATATGGATTACAACTCAATGCAAAGATTACCAAAATCTTCACAACTGAAACAAAATTCTCACATTATGCAACATAGCATCATGATAAATGGAGTAAAGACTGGAGTTGTCCAAGATTTTCTCTTGCTTGGATCTGCAATCAATCATTCATGGAAGCAGTAGTCAAGAGACAGGGAGACGTTTTGCATAAGTTAAGTTTGCTGCCCCAAGACCTCTCTAGAGCATTGAAAAACAAGGAAGGTACTTTGAGAACTAAAGTGTGTCTGACCCAAGACATGCTATTTTCAACTGTCTCATATGCATGTGTGTCATTCCAGGTAGGCTAAAGGAACAAATTTCATAGACACGCATATCTATATAAGGAAAAGGTTTATATATAAGAGAAATAGGACATTAAGAAAGCATCCCAATCCAGTCCAGTATAAAGTTATAAGTCCGATATTTACCTATACACCCGATATCAGTCTATAAAGTCTCCTTCTGACTCACAACGTCACAGGTCAGTGGGTATAGAATCCTGGCGCTGACAGGAGTCTCCCCATGGCTCCTTACTTCCAGGGATAAGGCTTCCTGGTCTGTGGAGGCAAAGGCCAAGGCACCATGTGACTGAGAGACTGGGGACCAGACTCAACTTCTGTCTGAAGAGAGAGATTCCTGCGCATCAATGACTGTACCCTTCCTGGTTGCTCCTCCTGACTTGTAATACTTTATTAACTTTTCTGAGAACTCTCCTTCATCATGAGTACTATCTGTGAGTTCTGTGTGACCCTTGCAACAAATTCTCAAGCCCAGCATAGAAGTAGAGCCTAGAGTGAAGGCATGTCTGATACCTGACCTCCAGCAACTGGGAAGTCAGAGGAGGGAAAATATGTCCACCTTGCTGTTTATTTACCACAGGTACCAAAATTGGCTTTCATATTAGATATCACGTCCTAATGTTTAATCCTTTCCAATTGTATTTCAAGTGCCTTAACAGACCCTTTTCTGAGAGATAAGGACCATAATGAAAGATAATCAGAAGTCGACTGAGCCCCAATGGCATAGTGGTTGTGTGCGGGACTGTGGCCCACAGGGTTGGTGGTTCAAATCCAGCAGCAGCTCTCCAGGAGCAAGGCCTGGCCTCTTACTCCCACCGGGGGCAGTGACGCCCACAAAAAATAAGCAGAAGTAATAGTTAAAGAAAAAATAGGTAAGTCAAGTAAAATTATTCCTTTTTTGACTGTCCTAATTAGGTTAATCGTTTGCTTAATTTATTACATGGACTATCATTTTCCTAGTATTTTTTTCCTTTTCTATATTAAACACAATACATATTTCTAAAATGATATGTGATTTCTATTTTTCTTATTGATTTTAAGAATAATATGTGGTTTAAAATTTTTAAAATGCTATTTTCGCAAGCCTACAAATGTTTTAAATTTTCTAGTTATTTTTGAGGAATAAAATTCTTTTATATCTGGGTTTTTATGGCTTATCTAGCAACATCAAGAAGACCTTCAATTTGTAAATTATGTTAGCCAGCGTTCTCTAAAGAAACAAAGCCAGGACACTTATGATTATATTTATATATATAGGTATGCATAAGTTTATATATATATATGTTTATTCAGCAAGATGGAATGTAACAGCTAATTAGTCAACATAGCAGTCCAGATGGTTCATTTTAACTCACTTCAGTGGAACAATTACTATCCTGGAAGTCCTTCCACTGCTGTGAGCTAATTACAATGTCTAGGAAGCAGACAGTGGAAGCCTCCCTTGAGCAAGGCAGGCAGAGTCTGCCCACAGGCAGCAAGCATCAGGGTGGGTCACTAGCAGGAGTCTGGGAACTTATCGAAACAGGGCAAAATGGTATCAAATGCAAGCAATCCCAGGCTACAGGCCCCACCCTCTCAAGCTGTAGGGATGTACTCACTAGTAGGAAGCAGGTCTTGAAGGAGTGTCAAGCTCTTGCGAAATGACCCGTCGGTTGACTTGGCTGACAGATAGGGAAGCTCACGCGTTGAGGCTGAGAACCAGTTAAAGCAGCAGCATGGTCCAGTATGCTCCAAACAACAGAGAGGCAGCAAGCGGCCGTGGAGGTGGCGGTCGCGCCTAGCCATTTGTGTTTTTGTCCTCCAGTCTAACCACAGCCTGATCAATCCCATGTGTTACTCTTGGCCAGGTTGCATCAAATGCATCTATGAAGTGCGTCTCAAAGTCCACTGCCCCTACCACTACCTTGTTGGTTTTAATAGTGGGTTCATAAATGATACTTTCTACTTGTGAAAATAACCAAGTGGGACATAAGCAAAAAGATTTCTAATATCTGGCAGCTTTCTTATGGAATTTAGGAGATGAAGAAAAATATTAGTTAACCAAGACTCAATCATTCTACAGAACTAGATAGGTTATTAGAGCAACAATGATGAAATTTTAAATCTTCTCATAAATCAACATTTCATAAATTTAATATTAACCTTAAAAATAATTGCTATAAATGTATTTCACTTTAAGATAAAGTAGTTAGGTGTTATATTTGTTGAAAAGTAGATTTTAAGAAGTGATTCAAAATCCTTAATTCTCACAAAAGCAGGAAGGAAAAATTATTTCTTAACATTAAGGATAAAATTTCTTTGGAGGTTCAATTCCAGCAGTGGGTCTGGGTCTCCTACTCCACCACAGGAGAGCAGTGATGCCCCTCCCCCCCCCCCAAAAAAAAGGATAAAATTTCTTCCTTAACTTTGAATATACATTCATGGTATCCTTTTACCCCACATTTAATTAGCTTTCATTAAAAATTATGCAAAATTTAAAATAGGACACTGCCAATTGCTATCAAAATTTATAACCTAGGCTATTAGGTTTAGAATGACAATTAAAATTACTTAACTTGTGGTCATTTTCTACCTCATTCTTTTAGTCATCAGATAAACTGTCTTATAAATCATAGTAGTATAAAATATCATTTCATCATTTTATTTCAAAGATAAAGTGTTTTCTTTATGTCTGAAACTGCAGGCAATTTGTATTCCTCTCCCATAAATCATTTCATACAATATATATTCTCATTTGTTCAACTCTAGCATAAATGATAGCTAAAATACAGACTGGGAAAAGTAGCCACTTTCTGAAGGAAAAAAAATCCAAATCCCATCTGGTATTGAATTTGTATCAATCTTTAATCAGAATCTAGTCTATCTGGGACCTTGCAATATGAATTTTAAAACTTATTAATATAAAAAATATCCAGCACTGACTTCAAAACTGCAAACTATTGAAATCACTGGTATTTACCCTCTTGAGCAAAGGCACCATCTCACAAACAATTTTTTGAAATCTGTGAGAAGGAAGAAATATGTTATTTCTTATCTTAGGGCTATTTGGATATCAACCTATTTTTCATGAAGGGTAAGTTTGTGGTAGCATTTTATCAATGCAGTGGCACAACTCCTTATGCACTGTTCACAATCTGATCTGGGGGAAAAAGAAAGATATGACAGACTTAAAATTTAAACAAACAAGCACATATTGTCCCCTCCAAGCTTATTTCTTCGGGTAGCACGGTGCCCACAATAGCATGAGAGGTAAGATCATGCTCACCTTTACTTGTCTCGCACACTTTCTGTGAAGTAGCTCTGGAGTATTATCGGAAAGGAGTTAGGCCTTTAGGGAAAGGCAGGCTTTTTATATCTGGATTGCAAAAGGAAACTTCATTTGAAATAGAAAGTACCTGGAACTATTCCCACCATCATCATTCCCAGTCCCAGTCCTGACTATACTATTCTGGGGCATACATACATAAACTTGGTGGGATTTATTCATATTAAGGTTTATCACTTATATATTTTGTCATTGGGAACAACCCTCTTGAAATTTTCTTAGAGATTTTTCAGGATATGAAACCCAAGAAACCTATTGAAACAGCAAGTAGCACAAGGGTTCCTAGGAGAAGGGATGGGGGGAAAAGGGAAAGAGGATCTGGGGGTTAAGAAGTTCAAGAAGGAAGAGAACGTTTTGAAACTGATTGCGGTAGAAATTGCACCACACTGCTTGATCTGATTGAATTATGGAATAATATGATATCTGTATAAACTCTCATGGCTGGGAGGTGGAAGAAAATCATATTAAAGCACAGAAAGGAGAAATAAAAAGTCGTGTCTGGTTCATGCCTCTATCAGAAACTCCAAGCTTCCATCCCCTACCAGAACAAAGTGCACTCTGATGCCATACAGCCCAACTTCTAAAGAGACTGCTGAAGACATTATTAAAACATACAGCTGTATTTTAGGTTAAAAAAAAATTGAAGGTCAAAATGTCAAATCATGTGACCCAGGCTTCCCACTTATCAGGCTAGTGTTGTGTTCACCACCTCCCTGCTTGATAGACACTATTATCCACACAGTCTGTGTGGGCAGACCCCCAGCATGCCATACTTCTCTCCTGTTTTGGACCTTTGCACCTACCATTCCTTTTTCTTCCCTTAGTACTTCCTAAATCTCCTTTCACCTCAGATATTTTTCCTTAGAGAGGGATGACCCAATTGCCCTAACTTAATTATTCAACCCTCTCCTAGCATATTTTAATCTAAACCTAAAGTTAACTTCTTTATCTGTTTAGCCATTGTCTCTCTCTTCCACTTTAAGTTCCATGTGCCAGAAATCATAATTGATTATGTTTACCAGATGGTCTGGTGTAGTGTCTGATACATGCAAATTGCTTATAAATTGAATATCACTCTGTGTCACATACTATTGTAAATTACAGCATATGCTAATGCAGATGAACGAAGGTTCTGCCCACCATAAAATCATGATGATTAAATGTGGGAACCACGTTCTTGAGTAAATAAGACTCATAATGCAGGGTGGGGGAGTTTAAAAATTAGGACAATATGGGAATAAAAAGACAGAGACAAATCAAATAACTAACTGGACCACTGACGTTCTTAGGAGAGATGGCATTTTTTAAACTGTGGTGGGATTTCTATTTAACAGAGGCTACAGAAGGAAATAATATTCCAAGAAGAAGGAATCTTTTGACGGTACCCTTGCAGAAGACTGGCAAGACAAACGGGAAATCCCTGCCTGGCGCCTGTAAAATGAAGAGGTTCAAGGGGTACAAGCAGAGAGTAAGACAAGGACAGTTAGATTCCTTGACGACATGCTTGTCTTTAGTTCTCTGGCATTCCTTCCACTTCACGTCCTTCTTCATTTGACACACATTTCAAACCATCACATTAGCTACTCTCTTCCAAAGACCTCACATGCAGTTATCTGCTCCACCTATACTGGCTGTCTTGTAACTCTTTTCCATATCTGGATTGATAAAGCTCTTTCCCTGAACTAATATGTCTATCCTTTGGTATCCATTGTGATTTTAGTCCCTAAGTGGCACGTATGGTTAATAACTACTAAATCATAAGATTGCTCCTTCAGATCCACTCAGGAGTGCCTCAGAAGAAATGTCTGGCAATCTATTTACAGAAGATCACAGATCATGAAAATCCTTTGGAGCAGAGTTTTGTGCTGACACACCTGTCCTACCATGAGTCATAGTTGACTCTATGGTAACCGGGTTTTTTTTAATGATACTGCAAAATGCATTGTATTAATTATTGTTAGCTGTTTTGATGGAAGCTCTGACTAAGGGAGAGCCGATGTATAACAGAATAAAAAGCTGCTAGTTCTGCACCATTCTCACAATGAGTTGCAGATGTTAACTACAGCTTTTGAAGCCCAGATAGCTTTCAGAAAAATCTCCTTCTGTATGCCTTCAATACACTCTTGTTTCCCATCTTGCCCAGCACACATCACAACACTATACATGTGTCTGATCAGTGAGCTATCTAATGAATTTTGAGCGTGGGGGAGTTGTTCATTTTTTTTGTTTAGGAATTAATTGTTTAGTTGTTTTTGCCATACAAAACAATTAAAAAGGAGTTCTGGTCAAATAGTGGACTGCAAATCTAAAGGTTAGTGATTTCAGTCCACCCTGATGCTTTGTAGGAGAAAAGATGTGGCAATCTGTTTAAGATTCCAGCCTAGGAAATTCTATGGGGTGGTTAAACTCTGTCAAATATGGACTTGTCAGCTCTCCATGATAGGATCAGCATTCATGGAAAATACTAGAGCTTGAATATATTTATTAAGGTTCTATTTTCCTTAGTTCATTAATGAATAATAAGGCAATACAAAAGAGCAAAATTAGATGGGAAGAAATATAATTCCCATGTATAAAGTTTAAGTATACTTTTTTCAACACAGAGGGCTGAGTAAAAATTTCCCACTGATTTGATGAGATATTTGATTCAAGAGTGGTTATAACTGTGGCACTCCAACAATACCTGATATGGGAGACAGACTGCAGGGCCAGTTAATCAGTGAGGAGGCAATTATAGGTTTCAACCAACTTGTTTGATTAAGACAGAAACACAAAGAAATATGAAAGAAAGTCATTTAAATTGGTTCATGGCAGAAAGAAATGTAAGATCAAGTAAAATGTTAGATATGTGGGTCTGAACAAGAAGTGATATAAACATTTAAAGAAGTTTTAAAATTGATGGTCAGCTAGTGCTTTCTCTCTTACTACTATTTTACTTTTGCAACTGGTTTGAAGTGCATGTATATCAAGCCAACAAAATAGATATCAGTATCATGAGTCTCAGAAATGATAGATGATGTCATGAGTGGAAGAGGACCATATTTGCACTTATTCTAAAGAAAGGTGACCCTGCGGAATGCTCGAATTATAGGACAGTATCATTAATATCAAACAGAAATTACATTTTGCTGAAAATCATCCAAAAAAGAGTGCAGTACTATAATGATAGGAAACTGCCATATTTTCAGACTAGATTCAGAAGGGGATATGGAACAAAGGACAGCATTGTTGATTTTAGATTGATGTTGGCTGAGAGCAAGGAATACTAGAAGGATGCTACTTTTGTTTTATTGACTACGCCAAGTCATTTAACGATATGGATCATAACAAATTAAGAAGAGCACCAGATGAATGGGAATTTAATAACCCTTCATTGTAATCTTGCAGATCACAAGGCAGTTATGCAAACAGAACAAAGGAATGCTGCATGTTGTAAAATCAAGAAGCATGTGCATCATGATTGTATCATTTCACCATACTTATTCAATCTGTGTACTGAGCTAATAATCACAGAAACTGGATTATATGAACAAGAATGTGACATCAGGATTGGAGGAAGTTTTGTTAACAACCTGTGATATACAGATGACACAATCTTGCTTATTGAAAGTGAAAATTTGAAATATTTTCTGTTGAAGATGGATCTTTAGTATGGATTACAACTTAATGTAAACAAGACCAAAAGCCTCACAACCAGACCAATAGGTAACATAATGAACAGAGAAAATATGGAAGTTGTCAAGATTTCCCTCTTGCTTGGATCCACAAGCAAGACTCACAAAACCATCAGACAAGAGACCAAGATATGTGTAGCATTGGGTAAACCTACTATGCAAGACCTCTTTCAAATTTTGAAAAGCAAGAATGTTACTTAGAGGACTAAGGTGCACCTGACCCAAGCCATTGTATTTTTTGTTCTTTCATGCATATGTGAAAGCTGAACTTTGAATAAGAAATACCAAAGAAGAACTGATGCATTTGAATTGTGGCACTAGTAACGAATCTTGAAAGCACGATGGATTGTCAAAACAACCAACAAATTGGTCAGAATTTGTATAGTCAGAATGTCCCTTAGAGACAAGGATAGAGAGACTTTCTCATGTACTTCGGACATGTCAGGAAAGTCTACACCCTGCATAAGGACATCATTCTTGGTAAAGTATAGGGTCAGTTCACAAGGAGTACCTTGTAAAGAAAGCTGATGGTGCCCAGCAATCAAAAGATATAGTGTCTGGGATCTTAAGGCTTCAAGGTAAACAAGCAGCCATCTAGCTCAGAAGCAACAAAGCCCACATAGAAGAAGCACACCAGTCAGAGGAACCACAAGGAGTCAACAGGGTCAGGAATTAGGCATCAAAAAACTAAAAATTATATCATTATAAATGAGTGGGAGTGCAGATTGGGGACCCAAGGTCCATCTGCAGGGGAAGTGACATGCCCTTACCAAAAGGTCATGGGAAGGAGACGAGCCAGTCAGGGCACAGTGTAGCAATGACGAAATATGCATATTTCCTCTACCTCTAAATTACTTCCCCACCCCCCCCCCGCACACACCCATTATCATGATCTGAATTCTACCTTACAAATCTGGTTGGACCAGAGAATGTATACTGGCACAGATAGGAACCAGAAATATGGGGTATCCAGGACAGATAATCCTTTTAGGATCAGTGGGGGAGTGGAGAGAGGGTAGAGCAGAAAAGAGGAGCCAATTATAAGGATCTACATATAACCTCCTCTCTGGGGTATGGACAACGGGGAAGTGGGTGAAGGAAGATATCAGACAGCATTCCACAAAAAAAATCATAATAATTTATAAATTATCAAGGGTCCATGAGGAAGGGAAGTGGGGAGGGGGTGGAAAAAAGAAGGAGCCAATACCAGGGGCTTAACTGGAAAGAAAACGTTTTGAAAATGATGATGGCATCAAAGGTACAAATGGAATTTGCCTTCAATGGATGTATGAATGGATTGTGCTAAGAGTTGTCTGAGCTCCCAATGAAATGATTATTTTAAGTACCTTCATGAGATGGGCTGATGTTGTGGCTACAACAATGGGCTTAAATATCGGAGCATTATTTTTGTGTGGGGGGAGGGGGGGGAATCACTGCCTCCTGGTAGGCGTAAGAGGCCGAGACTTGTTCGTGGAGAGCTGCTGCTGGATATGAACTGCCAACCCTATGGGCCGCAGTTCCGCACTCAACCATTATGCCAGCCGGGCTCAGCCCCTGGAGCGTTATTGAGTGAGAATAGTAGAGGGCCTGGCAGTATTTTTTTCTGTCGTACATAGGGTCGCTATGAGTTGGAAGCAACGTGATAACACCTCACAAGAAGAAAAGAAAAAGAATCCCTGAGACCAAGCAGAAAATAAGTATGGAAAAAGTAAAAGGCAATGGGCTTAAAGTAAGAAAGAAAACAAGAAAAATCAAACTAATCGCTATCCAGTCGGTACTATCCCCATAGGACAGGGTAGTGCCACTCTGGGTGTCACAGACTGTAAGGGAGTAACTCTTTAAGGAACTTCCAAAGTCAAAAATTCAATTTTCCTATCTTTCCATTTTGTAGTGCTTAGCATAACACTCAGTGCCGTGGATTGTACTATGTTTCCCACAATGTTATGTTGCTGTCATAGCCCTGGCATTGGTAAATCTGACCTGATTTAGAAATTGTGTCTTAACAGATGAAATTAGTTAAGAGGAGGTCATACTGGATTAGGCTAACATGAAACCCTATATGTATGGTGTCCATAGTGGAGAGACAGAGGCATAGACATAGGCATAGAAGAAAGGAGATCAGGCAATGGCGAAGATAGACACTGAAAGGACACATCTTCCATCAAAGAATGCCAGTTCTTGCCAGTCTCCCACAGAAGCAGGAGGAACATGAGGGAGGAAATATGCTGTTATCTCCTAGAAATACCTTCTCCAACACAGGCGTTCTTTTCTCTTCACAGTGTAAGATGAGTTTCATTTTGTTAATATACTCATCCATTGATGGCAACTTGGTTGTTTCCATCTTTTGACTAGTGTGGCTAGTGCTGCTGTCATAAAAAATGGGTGTGCATATGACTGTTTACATTGCTACCTTCAAAGTTGTTGAGCGTATACCTAGAGTGGAATTGTTAGGCCGCACTCTAGTCCTATGTTGAACTTTTGGAGTCTAGTAAAGTGTTGCTTTTGTGTCTGTTTGGTGTCACTGAGTTGGTTTCAACTTAGAGTGACTCCATGTATAACAGCGCAAAACACTGTCTGTTCCTTTAATATCTTCAAAATCGTTCTTCTGTTCAAGCCCAGTGTTCCAGCCATTCTTATACTTCATCTTGCTGAGGGCCTTGCTCATTTTCATTGCCTCCCTCTTTACCAAGCATGATCTTTTTCTCCAGGTCTGGTGTCTCCCAATAACATGGACAGTATACTTCAGAAATGTACAAACTACTTGAGCATTCTGTCTGTACTTCTTCCGAGACAGATTGGGTCGGTGTTTTTAGGGGGCAGGGCATTGTTGGTGCCATTGATTAGATTCCAACTAAAAACAATCCCATGTATGGCAGATCAAAACACCTCCTGATCTTGTACTTTTCTTACTTTTTTTTTCTTACATTTGAGCCCCTTGTTGCAGCCACTGTGTCAGCTTATCTTATTAAGATAAGTTGCACCTCCACTTTGCTAAGCAAGAAGTTCTACTCCATGGGTTGGTCTCTGCTGATGACAAATTCAAAGTATTTGAGACAAAGTCTTGCCACCTTGCCTCTAAGTGGCATTCTGGTCATGCTTCTACCAAGACAGAGCTTTTTGTTCTTTTGGCAAACTAGGGTACTTTCAATAATCTTTCCCAACACTGTTGCTCAGATCCATTGATTTTTCTTACGTATTCCTTAATCAAAGTCCAACTTTCACGTGAATATGAGGCAAATAAAAATATCATTTTTTGAGCACCACACACTTTAGTCCTCAAAGTAATTTCCTCACTTTCCAATGCTTTAAAGAAGTCTTATGCAGCAATTTTACCCAAAGTAATGTGTTCACTCATCTCTTGACTGCTTTTTTCATGAGCATTGGTTGCGACTGTAAGCAAGATAAAATCATTGACAACAATCTTTTATCTGTTTATGATTTTGCCAGTTGTGAGGATTTTGGTCTTCTTTACTTTGAACTCTATTCTACACTGAAGCTGTAATTGATTAAGTATGGTGAGATGGTAAAACTGCTGCACATGTCTCATGATTTTAATAGCTGAGTACTTAGTGGTTTGTGCTGCCTAGGGGCCCAGCTCTTTACTGATTTTAAACCATGGAGCTTCTTGATCCATGTAGAGGTTCTGCATGAGCACCATGAAGAGTTCTGGAACTCCTACTCTTCTCAAGGACATAGTCAATGAAATATATGTAAACATCTTTCTGGTATTCTCGACTTTGAACCAAGTATCATGGAACCTCAGCAATGATATCTTTTGTTTCACATTTTCTTTGGAATCAATCCAGCCTGAACCTTTGGCATCTACCTCTCAATATACCATGGTAGCTGTTGGAGCAAGAAATCTCCAGAAATTTTTCTACACTTCAAAAGGTCTTGTGCAGCACATTTAATGAATGCAACACATATTTTGATCTCTTGACCGATGCTTCCCTCAACCTTGATTGTGGTTCTAAGCAAGACGAAATTCTTGACTGCTTCAACCTTTTCTCTGTTTATCCTGATGTCACCACTTGTTAGAATTTGGTTATTCTTTAAATTGAGTTGCAATCCATAATGAAAGCTGCCATCCTTGATCTTCATCAGCAAGGGTTTCACGTCCTTCTCACTCTCACAAAGCAACCTTGTGTCATCTGCATATAGAGCTCTTCAATGTAGTGCAGCAACCAGCAAACATGGTTGAATAATTTTCAGCAAAATTTCATTTGTATGTGGTATCAATGATATTGTTTGATAATTTGAATATTGTTTCCTTGGATTGGGTACAAATTATGATCTCTTCCTGTGAGTTGGCCAGGTAACTGTCTTCCAAATTTACTGGCATACATGGGTGTGTGTTTCCAGTGCTTAATCAGCTTGCTGAAAATTTTGAAGTAGTATTCCCTCATTACTGGGATCTTCTTTTTGTATAATGCTTTCAACTTTTTCCTTCATGAAAATTGGTTCTTGTTCATGTGTGAAATGGGTAGACAGGTCAAATTTTACCAATTCAACAGTAATGTGACTTTTTTTAACTTTCCACCAAAGGGATGCATCATTCCTGGCAGCACTGTAATACCAGGTTGGTGCGTGGAGTGAATGGAGTAAGCCCCTATTCCATTTGCCTGCTCCAAAAATCCATTTACTCTATTGTCCTTGGATAGAGGACATATCAGATATTAAGCTGATAAGAACAGATACTAAACTTCATCTTAGCCAAAAGACGAGAAGTGATAGGAAAGTGGCTTTTAAAACTGTTTCAAATTCATTCTGCCCTCACTAGCGGACATGAAGCTACTGGTACTCATCCCATGATCATAGTCTCTTGATTTTAATAGATGCAGTAGTTAATATACCTTTAAACACTATAAATACTGCCATTTATTTTCTTCTCTTAAATAAATTTTTCTTGGATTGCTGCATGCCTTTGTTTAACTTTATAATCTGGGGTGGGGGGGAGACATCTTTTAAAAGACATGAATTTGGAACATCTTTTAAAAGAGCTTTTCAGTGCCCCACTCAATATATAATTCCTTAATGAAAATCTTTAATCTTCCTTTCTGGCATTCCCTATGATTGGTTCTGTGTTAATCTGGAATGACTAGCGAAACAAATCCAGAGGCATTCATAGGTGTATAAGAAAGAGTTTTATGTGCATGAACAACTGCATATTAAGCAAACAACTCAGTCCAGATCAATTCCATATGTGTGATATAGGCTCATATATCCTATATCAATCTATAAATTTTTCTTTGGACTCATGAAGCATATGCAAAGATGCTGTGTCCTGCCTCTAGCAAGCTATTTGTCTCCTTGGCATCTCCAAATGAGGTCATCAATCTGTGACCTGATTGACAGGCTACATGCCACCCCTTCAATCTTAAATCTCAAATTGACGACAGATTATGTGACTCCCCAGGGAAGTATTTCATTAATTTTTACATGGGTTACTATGAATCTGAATTGATTAGAAAACACCTGACAATATCGTGGAGAAGTCTAGAAGCCTTGGTGGCATAGTATTAGCACTCAGAGGCTAATTCCAAGATAGACCAAGAGCTTGAACCCAAAACACAATCCATGGAGGTCTGCTTCCTAAAAGATTTAAGCCTTTGAAAATTCAGCTCCATTCTAAAGGATCGATATGTTGGAAATGACTGGATGGTAAAAGGCACAATGGGAAATCTACTGATAAAGGTGGAAATGCACGTAGTTAAGAGATCTATAGATTGGTATCAGACATATAGGCTGTGATAAGTAGGCTTGTTATGGCTACATCACCAAAGAAGATAAGTAGGTTTGTTGTGAAAACATGGCCAATGAACACATGTGAGATCAAATGAATTGTTGAGATATAAATGGCTCAGTGAGCCCCACCGCTTCTCTCTTGCTCTTGGATTTTTAGACCAGCCATCTGCCTTGTTGGTCCTGTGCCTAGATCTCCAGGCTACACTATGCTTGGGTCACCTAATTGGTGGACTGTGTTGCTGTGAGTTGAGGTTACTTCAAGCCCTGCTTCACTACGATCCTGGAAGATACATCTCTTGAGCTGGGAAATGTTGGACCCTGTCATCTGGCTGACTGTGGTAACTTGCCTTGCTGTTTGCTTCCTGGGACCAGATAGCCTGAATTGTTGTACAGAGGACTACCCATAGGCCCTCAAGCCTTGAGGGACTGCCAGTGTATTAGCTGTCTCACAGAAGTGAGCTGCACCGATCCATTTGTAATGCTCTATAGATTAGTTAACTGTTTGTTTCTTATGTTAGATATCTTTCTATGTAAATATATAGAGAGAATTATTAGTGTCCTGATTTTGTTTCTCTCGAGAAGCCTTTCTAACACATGGGCTAATATCAGACTCATGCACATGATCTGAACTGGGCTAGGATATTTTCTTAAAGTACAATTATACTTTGATATAAAATTCTCTCTTCATACACATGAGTGTCTATTAATTTGTTTCTTGAGTGTACCCAGACTAAACACATGCCCAATTCTATGCCATCCTTTGCTATGTTTAACCCCACTGTGACAGTCACTTATGAGGAATAAACCACTGAAAACCTCATGAAAAACAGCAGAACAGTGTGAGATTTCCAATTAGGTTATCTCAATAGGAGACCAGAGAAAGAATGAACAAAATTTCAAGCACATACGCAGAGGATCTTATTGAGCACATCAAAGTACTATAGGATGTTAGCTCACTTCATAGTTGAATTAATAAAAATTTACTATTTTGATAATGACCCTAATTGTGTGTGTATAGTAATACAATAATATATAATGTTAAAAAAATCACAGAAACTATTATAAAACAAAAAGGACAAATGTGAAACTTCTGCTTCTCAATGTATCCTCAGTCTGTTTATACACTTCTGAAAGTCTTGCTTCCATCTCTAACCCTTACCGAGAGAATTCTTCTTTATTCCATTTTCACCATGTCAAAACTACCGTTTGACACCTTATGAGATTTAAATCGTGTCCTTTTTAATGTTTGTCTCAGTCTGGGTAGAATAGAGGAACAAATTTCATAGACACGCATATAGATATAAGGAAAAGGTTTATATAGAAGGGGAACAGGACATTGAGCCCAGTCCAGTACAAAGTCATAAGTCCGATATTAGCCCATATGCCCGAAATCAATCTATAAAGTCTCCTTCCAACTCACAAAGTCATAGGTCAGTGGGTGCAGAATCCCAGCGCTGGCAGGGGTCTCCACATGGCTCCTCGCTTCCAGGGCTCAGGGACCATCAACAGCAGAAGCAACTCATCTCTGGCAGAGGTCTCCATGTGGCCACCCCAGCTTCAGAGGTCTGGCTCTATCAGGGCAAATCTGTGCGTTCTCTCCGCCGGCTCCTCCAGCTTCTCAGACGCTGCCATCTTGTATTGTCCATGATTAACCATCTCTGAGACTAACTCCCAACAACTGGGAAAGATAGCTTCTCATCTTTATGAGGGAAATATCGCGAGATTTCCCAGAAGTCTCAGGAGAAAGCCTTCTCAGGAGAAAGCCTTGCCCACATAGAGGCCTCAGGGGCTACTCGATGGCTATCTCCAGATTAACAGGCTAGACCCCACCCCTACATCTCAATCATGAAATTAACATAAGCACATGACTGCCCACAATGTTCTTCTAGTTCAGAAGGTGCAAGGATATATGAAGAGGTAAATCAGGGCTAGATGGTGGATGCGGTAAGACTTCTCAACAAAATACTCATTGGACATCTTTGGTACCTACCCTTTTAACATGAGTGAATGGATTGTGCTAATGCAGGAAAATCTTCAGTACAACTCTTTGGGCTTTTGCTTACCTACACAGTTTTCCGTTTTCTTCACACTTCTCATAATCCTCCTTCATTCTGATTACACCCGCTGCTGCTGCTGCTGCTGCTGTCGTTAGATGCCATCAATTTGGTTCTGACTCATAGAAACCCTACGTGCAACAGAACTAACCCAATTCTGGTCCGTCCTGAACATTGCTGTGCTTGAGGCATTGTTGCAGTTACTATGTCAATCCATCACACGAATGACTTCTTCCTTTTCACTTATCTCTGGTTTCCCAAACTTAAGTTCCTTTTCTAAAACTGTTATTTCCTGACAGCATGTTCAAAGTATGTAAGATGAAGTCTTTCCATCTTTGCTTCTAAGGAGCATCTGGCTGTATTTCTTCCAAGACAGTTTTTTTTTTTTTTGGTCCTTTAAATAATCAGTGGTACTTTTAAAATTCTTTGCCAGCACCACAATTCAAATACATCAACTCCTCTTTGGATTTCCTAACTCAGTGTCCACTTTCACATTCACATGAGGTGATTGAAAATGCCATCGTGGGAGACAGAGGAAGATGGCATCAAGTTAGAGCTGCTGCCAGGCCAGTAAATTGGGAGATAAAGTGAAGGAAACTTGGAGGCAGAGTCATAAAATTAGAATCAGGGTACCAGGATCTGCCCTGAAGCCTGCTCTGTTTATTTCCCTCACAAATTGAACTGAGGATATAGTGAATCTATCTAGGTTTGGTGTGCTGGGCTCGTGGCTCCGCCTGAAGAGCTACCACCACCCTAGTTCAGCAGCGAGCAGCGATTTCCAGGCTGATGCCAAAGGAGACATAATCCCAGACTCAAGGAGAACCTCTGAAAGCTAGTAATAGGACCCCAAATCAGATTTTCCCGTGCTGTTAACTTGCTTGAGCTCATAGCCTGGGGTCAGTGTCCGTGTGGGTAGCTGTGGCAGTCATGTGCTTATGTTAATTTTATAATTGAAATGTAGGGGTGGAGTCTAGCCTGTTAATCTGGAGATAGCCATCGAGTAACTGATGAGGCCTCTGTGTGGGCATGGCTTTCTCCTGAGACTTCTGGGAAATCTCGTGATATTTCTTTACCTCCTGAAGGTGAGAAGCTATCTCCCCAGTGGTTGGGAGTTAGTCTCAGAGATGATGAATCACAGACCAGACAAGATGGCAGTGTCCGAGAAGCTGGAGGAGCCGGCAGAGAGACCACACAGCTTTGCCCTGATGGAGCCAGACCTCTGAAGCTGGGGCGGCCACATAGAGACCTCTTCCAGAGATGAGTTGCTTCTGTTGTTGATGGACCCTGAGCCCTGGAAATGAGAAGCCATGTGGAGACCCCTTCCAGTGCCGGGATTCTGCACCCACTGACCTGTGACTTCATGAGTCAGAAGGAAACTTTATAGACTGGTTTCAGGCATATGGATTAATATTGGACTTATGACTTTGAACTGGACAAGGCTCAATGTCCTGTTCCTCTTGTAAATAAACCTTTTCCTTATATCTATATACGTGTCTATGAAAGTTGTTCCTCTAGTCTACCCAGGCTAACACAATATCCCATGCTAAGGAGCGCCAGAAGTTAGCTACTGAGCCCAAAGGTTTTCATCATAACACAGACCTCCTTGGAGCAAGCCTCAGTTTAAGAATAATAATTCAATTCCTGCTGGTAAGGGGAAAAACCCAAAAAACTCTGAGCTATTAGGGTATCAGTGGTCTTGGCACAAGCTAGGGCAACTCCACAAGCCCAATGAGGGAAGCTACTGTCTGCCCTCAGTGATCTTACGCGCAGTTGGGGAGGTCCTGCCTGTCCTCTGGTGACTGGAGGATCCCTTATGTCCTGGGACCCTAAACTAGCAGTGCTGCAGACAGCATAAGGCGGCTATACCAGTGAACTCCAGCACTCAGCACTGAGGAAGCTGCTGCCTGCCCTCCTCTGTTAACTTGCCTTGGAGGGTAATTCCGCCAAGCATCTATCTGTTGGACCCTACACACCACCCAGCTACTCTGAGTCAAGGTTGGGCCTCCTCCAGCTGCACACTGCAGAGGTGACCAGACCTCGCCTAGATCCTGGCTTGCGTGTCTCGTTCTTCCTCTCTATTCTATCTTTCCCACTGCAGTCAAACTCACTGGCCCAGTTTTGTTTTGTTTTCTTCTCTTTGTCTTTCTTTTTTCTTTTTTGTCTCTCTTCCTCCTCTTCTTTCCTTTCCTATGCCACTGCAAGCTTTAGGTCCACCACCCTCCACCCAAACACCAGGTAGAACTCCAGGCTTCTTTCTATGGGAGTGCTGCACATCACACAGCACAGCTGGGACAGCCCGCTACAGCACTCCACCCTGCTGAGGAAGCCTCAGTCTGGCCTCTATGGCGACCTAGCCATCTAAGGCAGTTCCACCCTGCCCCAGTGGGACACTGCGCTAAAAGGGCACACCAACTTGCCAGCGGGGTGCAGGTTTTAAACCACTCCAGTCCGCCTCCAGGCAATCATGGATCAGTTATATCTTTATTTTTTTCTTCTCTCTTCCCCACCACAGTCAATCTTAGAGAGCACAATTGTGTTTCCCCCCTTTCCTCTTTCTTTTCTTTTTCTCTTTCTTCTGTCTTCGTCATCGTCATCATCATCTTCGTTTTCTCTCCTCTCCTCTCCTTTCTTTCCTTCGGCATTTCCACTGCTGGTTCAAGCCCCCAAACCCTTGCTTAAGGCAACTCCACCTGCCCCGTGCAGAGAGCTCCTGCCTGCCCCCTGTGGTCATGCTGACATATGACAAGACCATGCCACACATGGCAAGGCACAGGGTTCAACTATTTTTTTAATCTATCTTTTTTCTTCTTTTTTCTCTCCTTCTACCTCTTCTCTCTTTCCCACCACAGTCTCAGCAGATTCAGTTTTTCTTTAAAAAAAAAATCTTTGTTTCTATTTTTGCTGTGTCTTTGAATTTTATGTGTGTGTTAGTAATTTAGTTTGTTTGTTTTTGCTGTTATCATTGTTTTCTCCTATCTCTGTTTTTCTCCTCTTTTCCCTCTCTTTCCTTTCACAATTCACTACCAGTCTCCAGGCCACTCCCCTCTGCTTAGGGCAACTCTGGTGGCCTAGTTGGGGAAGTTCCCACCCACAATTTATGGCTTTACATACAGCTAGGGAATCACGCCTGTCCTTCCCCATACTCCATGAGGCTGGGGGTTCTCCCCTTCAAACTGGTGGGAGAACTCCAGCCTATACCCCAAGACGCAACAAGTGCCTTAGGTAATTCCTGCACACCATCTGTGGTGCTTCTCACTGCTGTGGAAACATCTGTCCAACTTCCACAGCAAATCTCCGACTAGGGTAATTCTGCCTGCCATCTACCATGCTGTACATCAAGGGGGGTACACCCACACACCCTCCCCAGCACTCCAGTTGCAGCAGGAAACCACATGCCATCCAAGGCATTCTAAGTCCCATGAGACACACCACTATGGGAGATCAGCCACTGCAATGGCATACTCATAGTTCCCACAACCACTGACCCCACATCCAGCTCACATTCAAAATAATCGACTACAGGAAGATGCAGTGGTAGCCTGATCACCCCACCCCCACCCCTCACCCCCAGGGCAGCTACTTTCAGGTATTTCATAGAAGTGCTCCTATGAGTCCCCCAAAAGAGAGCCCAGAGCTCTTGGACTCTGGAAGATGATGACGGGCTCCCCCAGAACAATATGTATACAGCAAACAGTTCCAAGAGCATCAACCAACCAAACAAACAAACAAACAAAAAAACAGGAGAAACAGAAGACTATGTCAATAGAAGTCATGAATCTAAGGATTGTTCACAGTGGCATCACAAAGGTTAAGGCCACCCAGTGTGGTAATTCCTGATGTCACACCTCCTCCACCCCCTCCATGAACCTCCTCCTGTACCAGATGATATGGATCCTTCTCACTGCCACTGAGTCGAGTCAGGTTCATAGAGGGCAGGGCAGCACTGCCCCTGTGAGATTCCAAGACTGGAAATATTTATGGGAGTAGAAAGCCCATCTTTCTCCCTTGGGGTAGATGGTGGTGATTTCCATCTGCTAGCCTTGCAGTTAACAGCACAATGTGTACCCACCAGGACTCCTGCAGAATTCTTAGCAATGTTCATTATCAATTTGTATCATAGAATAATATATGCTGCATAAATTTCATATTTCTTAGATCACATGAGTGATAACAACATAGTCAAATTGTTCTACACCGAATGACAATACCCTTATTTGCAATACGATTAGTAACTGAGCAAAAAACTCTGTTGTATGTCAACATGTGGTCTATCTTCAAGTATGTGCCATTTGGGCTTTACCCCTCGGGGTCAACAATGAGAGTAAAGATACCAGGAGGACTAGGGGAGGGTGGGGGAGAAAAGAGGCATCAATCACAAGGATCACTCTAGGACCCCCTCCCAGGGGGGTGAATAGCAGAAAAAGGGAGTGAGGGCAACAGAGGATGATGCAAGATATGGAAATAATCTACAACTTATCAAGGATTCATGAAGGAGGGTAGGCAGAGGAGGGATAGGGAAGAATTGGGGAGCTGATATCAGCATCTCAATTTGGAAGATAATGCTTTGAAAATAATGATGGTGGCATGTGTGCAAAGGTGCCTGACACACCGAGTGAACGTATGGATTCGATAAGAGATGTAAGAGCCTCCAATAAAGATAATGTAAAATAATAATTTATAATTTATCAAGAGTTCACAAGGGTGGTGAAGGGTTAAAGATGATCTGATAAGAGCTCAAAATGAAAGACAATAGTTAGAAAATGATGATGGCAGCATATGTAGAAATATGCTTGATCCAATTGATGTGTGGATTTATAGAAGAGTTGTAAGCGCCCCCAATAAAATTATCTTAAGAAAAAAAGAAAGAAAATACTACCGTTTGTGTCCGTTGCCCCTTAGTCCTCAAACTTACATCCTTGATCTTCTTCAACACTTCATAGACATCTTCTGGAGCAGAATTACTCAGCACAATGTCTTCTGCTTCCACGAACATTGATTGTAGATCCAAACAAGATGAAATTCTTGACAATTTCAATCTTTTCTCTATTCATCATAGGGGACCTATTGGTCCAGTTGTAATGATTTCTGCTTTCTCTACATTAAATTGCAATGCACATTGAAGGTGGCAATCCTTGATCCAGGCTCACTTGATCAATATTAGTAAACCCTTAAGAGTTGTCCCCCACTTGTGATTCATTCATCTGTGTTTGGTTCTATCTCATTTAAAAGACTGAAGAAAGATGAGCTCCTTGAGTTATCTGATCAACAGACAATGCTTTTTTATGACTCCTAATGTTTGCTGAAGCCAAGATATTTGCTTAAGATTCAAAATGCTGAATCATGCAATCTCACTACCTGTAGCAGCCTCATGAGTGGTAATTCTGTGTGGTCTTCTTCAACCAGTTTATGGATTTCAACCAGTTTCTCCATTCCTTAAAGAAAACATGATGATTTTTTTCTTTTGTCATGTGTCTAAGGTCTTCCTGATCTTTCTTAAAATGTTTGACCTATTTTTAAACTGTTGTTTTCTGTGCATTCCAATAAACTTTTTGCAAAGCTTCAATGACTTGGAAAGATGTCCACTGAGTTTTATTTAAAAATTTTATCTCTTTTCTCAAAAAATATCCACTCCCCTCGGGCACAAAAAATATCTAGAGGAAGCAATCTAAGGAGACTAAGACAAGTGTGAGAGAACTTGACAACTAAGAGAGAGAGAACTCAACTAAGTGTGAGAGAACTAAGACAACTGAGAGATAACCTGTCTGCAACCAAACATAGGATGGAAGGCAATTGTGATGATCGTGTGTTTATGTTAATTTCATGATTGAGATGTAGGGGTGGAATCTAGCCTGTTAATCTGGAGATAGCCATTGAGTAGCCAGTGAGGCCTCTGTGTGGGCATGGCTTTCTCCTGAGACTTCTGGGACATCTCACGATATTTCCTTGATGGAGATGAGAAGCTATCTCCCCAGTTGTTGGCAGTTCATCTCAGAGACAATGAATTACGGCCAAGATAAGATGGCCATGTCCGAGGAGCAGAAGGAGCTGAAGGAGAAACCACAAGCCCTGATGGAACCAGACCTCTGAAGCTGGAGAAGCCACATGGAGAACCCTGCCAGTGATGAGTTGCTTTTACCACCAGTGGATGCTATTAATGGATCCTGAGCCCTGGAAGCGAGGAGCCATGAGGGGACCCCCGCCAGCACCAGGATTCTGCATCAACTGGCCTGTGACTTCGTGAGTCGGAAGGAGACATTATAGACTGGTATCGGACATATGAGCTAACATCGGACTTATAACTTTGAACTGTACTGGGTTGGGATGCTTTCTCAATGTCCCATTCCTCTTGTATATAAATATATATATATATATAAATGTATATGTGCATATGTGCATGTCTATGGATTTGTTTCTCTAGCTTACCCAGACTAACACAGAAACACTCAAGCATGTTTTCTTTGAAATCAACCCATACATGTCTGACCTGCAACCCCACTAGCAATATTGCATTGCTTGCCCTCACATATTAGAAGATTAATTTACAATATTCTGTAGTGCAGCCAAGCCATATTCAACTCAACATTAAATTTCTTCAATTCAGCTATGTTTTACTTATATGCTGAGTGTTGTTCAAGAAACAAACCAAAATTATTCGCAATGCACATTTAAAATTTAACCATGACTTTTTTCCTGAATCCCAAACTTCAAAGATTTCTAGAACTAAGAAATCAGTTCAGATGACATTCATCAGAGAGAAAATATACTAAGGGGGGGGGCTTCCAAATGTTTGTGGAAAAATTGAATTCAAAGATAACAGAATTCTACCACAACATTAAAACACATATACACACTTGCATACATGTGCTGTTGATTCTTAACTTAATTTATAAGCACAATTTCTGTTTTAAGTAATCAGCGTGTGATAGGTAGTTTACTGTGCCAACATGGCCAATGAACACATGTGGGATTAACTGAAAGCCAGAGAGATTAATGGTTTGGCGAGCCTTGCCCTTCTTGTCTCTTACTCTGTGATCATCAGTCTTCTGTGTGGCTGCCTTGCTTCTTCTGTGCCTCCATTTGCAAGTGACACTAGCTGTGGGACACCTAACTTGTGGACTGTGTGGTTGTAACTTGAGATTCCCAAACCCTGTTTTGCCGTGCTCCTGAAATATACATCTCTTGAGCTGGGGACTGTCGGACCCTGTCATTGGGCTGACTGTTGGTGACCTGCCTTGCTGTTTGCTGCCTGTGGTCGGATAGACTGAATTGTTCTACAGAGGACTACCCCGAGGCCCTCAAGACTCAAAGGACTGCCAGTGTATTAGTTGTCTCATGGAAGTGAGCTGCACCAAGCCATTTGTACTGCTTTACAGATTAATTGTTTATTCCTTATATTATCTTTCTATCTATCTAGATATAGATAAACTTATCAGTGTCCTGGTTTTATTTCTCTAGGGAACCCTGTCTGAGAGAGAATGTTTCTGTGGGTGTCAAAGTTAGAAAGGCACTCCAGCAATCCTCAGGAGGTTAATTCCATATCCTGATGTGATTTATCAGACTAGCATAAGGGCATCTGGAGGAATTTAAAGGCACTTTGTTCTGAAACTGAAATGAAGTTTGGTGTTTTCTCACAGGTGTTGGTAACACTTACTCTGTTTGGTCCCAAGGGCACGCTTGTAAGAAACAAAGGTTATGAAAAGTTATGGTAAACACTAGAAGAGAAAAGAAAGTTCATTATGCCAGGTGAAAGGTCATCACATTCCATTTTGACACCTGCAAAAGTATGCCAATATTTATATAACAATCTCCTGGAATTTATGGGCGATGTCAGTTCTTAGGATACTCTACCTTCCTTCTATTTTTGCTACTGGCCATCTGTAGAAATATGTGTGGAGAGGGGATGGTCTGACAAAGGAGGAAACACAACACACTGCAAGGCATTGAGCTTTGCCTAACAAAGTATGAAAACAAAGATCAAAGCCACAAGGCACACTGGATGATTGTTTGGGTTTGGGACTTGGGTTTTTTTTTGCTTGTGTGTGTGTGTGTGTGTGTGTGTGTGTGCTTAAAGAACCGCCCTAAGCAAGGAATAAACTTCCCAAGCTGCTAAAAAACAAAATATCAGCAAAACATAAACAAGACTATGTTTATCTTATACCTCCCACAGAATTTCCTTGTGTCCCTTTCCTGTTTAAGCCTTTAGCCAGCTGGACACATAGTAAACTGGGCAGCCTGCTTTAATTTACTCAGAATGAGAGGGGTTTTTTTT
>PVJH01016411.1:0-50638 GCA_004026705.1 Nesogale talazaci
TCCTTATCAGAAGGGAGTGGGCCCTATTTAGGGTTGGATAGATTATGTAGTCTGATTGTTCTAGGTGACTGATAACCCTTAGGTTAAAGTGTCAGAGGAACCAGCCCCTAACATATCATTACAGGTTCAATAGATGCAATTGTACAGCAATTACTAAAGATTATAGTGTTATGGATGTGTGGAAGTAGGAATGGACTCCAACCTCTCAATCAGGTCTAAGTCTGATGATGCCTCCTTGGGGATCTGACTTTTTATTAGCGACACCCTGAAGACTTTTGTAGTTTGCCCTTCCAATTCCTGCTTGCTCGAATTCTGCATCTGGCTCCCTCCAGGGGTGAACCACGTGTCCTGCTTTCCCTGAGGGTTGGTGATGTGCTGCCATCTTCCTGCAGATCTTGGATCCATATGATTCTGCACCCGCAGGCCTGTGACTGAGCAATAATTGCGAGAGAGTCTGAGAGTTTCTGGCTAGCATCAGACCTATGGACTTGACATAAAATGCTTTCTTGATATAAAGTTCTTCCTCATTCATGTTACATTTCTCTGTAAAACTCAGCCTAACCCAGGTCTGTACATTGCCCTTGCTTGACAGGGCATAACTTTGATGCCACTATGAAGCTGGCATGGGAATAGTTCTAATAAGTGCAGTCATGCCTACTAATTTGATTTCTGAAATTACTACTGGGGAACTCCACAGGTAGGAAGTATACATCCAATGAAGAGGACTTGTCATTTTCTAGAGAAATAATATGGCATTCATCAGCAAAAAGAACATTTCAAGATTTCTCTTGAAGTTCAATGCTATCTGTGACGGGATAATATGTATAGGTCTACAAAGAAAAGCACTATTCAAACTATTACTCAAGTTTATGGAACAACCATTAAAGCCAGTGATGAAGAAATTGAGGAATTTTACCAACTCCTTCTGTCTGAAATTGCTCAAACGTGCAATCAAGATATATTGAAAATCACTGGTGATTGAAATATAAAAGTTAGAAACAAAAAAGAGCAGCTGTTGGGAAATATGGCATGGCGATGTAAACATCTAAATCATTGCAAATAACTATTTTCAACAACGTAAGACAAAAGGAAAAAAGAAGAAATCAACAACATACGTGGCAGCTGTACATATGGCCCTCACATGATTCCATTGGTGGTAAGAGATCATAGAGGGGCCACCTGGGGAACAGATCACCAATTACTCACATGCAAGTCAGGTTGTTGTAAGTCCATGAGAGCCAAAATATGACCTGACTACCACCCAAATTCAGAGACTATCTTTAAAACAGATTTAATACATTTAACACTGATGGCTGGAAACCTTATAAGTTGACAGATGACATTAAGAGCATCATACATAAAGAAAACAAAAGATCATTAAAAAGACAGGAAAGAAAAAAACCAAAGTTTATATCAGAAAAGACTTTTATTTTGGTCTTAAAGGGAGAGTACCCTAAAGCAAATAGAAGAATTTATGAAGTAAAATTGCTGAACAGAAAAATCTCTAATGACAACTCAAGAATTCAAAGTAGGTTACACAATGAAATATACAGAAATATGTAGAAAGACCTACATCTAGAAAGGCAAAAGGGAAGCATACACTCAGTATTTCTCAAGTGGGAAGAATTGAAAATGATTCAAGCGTTTCTCAAGTGGAAATAATTGAAAAAAAATCAAACCTTGAAGTGAAATATTGGAATATTGGACTTCTCCCCCCCACCCCCCGACACAAGTACAAGTTGATGTAAAATCACAGGCCACATATGACATGCAAATAAAATTTTGCTAAAGATAATTCAAAAGTGGTTGCAAAGTACATTGACAGGTTGTAGGTGGAATTCAGAAGAGGACATGGGACAAAGAGTATCAGTGCTGAAAATAGAGACTACCAAAGAGAGGTTTACTTGTGCTTTGCTGACTCTGCAAAGGCATTGATTGTGTGGTCATAAAAACTATGGAAATCATTTTAAAAGGTGAGTATTCCAGAACACTTAATTGTGTTCATACAGAACTTATACATGGACCAAGAGGCAGTCATTTCAAAACAACGAGGGAATGTTGGAAAAGGCACATGTTCAGGCACCTTTTCACCATATGGAGTCTATATGCTCAGCTTATGAGGGGGTGCCCTCCCAATGGATTTTTTTCAAAGTTATGTATTTACATTTTTAAACAAAAAAACTTTGGGGAGGAGGGAGAGGGGAAATAAGGTGCTAATACCAAGTGCTCAAGTAGAAAGAAAATGTTTTGAGAATGATGATGGCAACAAATGTACAAATGTGCTTGACACATGAATGTATGTATGGATTGTGATAAGAGTTGTACAAGCCCCCCATAAAATTATTTGGAAAAAAAAAAACGGGCTGAGCCCGGGTGGCGTAAGTGGTTGAGTGCAGGACTGCAGCCGGTGGGCTTGGTGGTTCAAATCCAGCGGCGGCTCTCAGGAGCGGCACTGGGTAGCGCCCACAATCACCAGAGGCAGTGATACCCAAAAACCAAACCAAACAAAACAAAAAACAAACCTTATAACCTTCAAAGTACTTTTCATTACACTGAATACATTTGTCAAATCTGCAGATCCATTCTTGGAAACATTTTTTAAATTAATTTGGTTGGGTCGCTAGCAGCACTCCCCTCATTTTTTTCTTCACCTTTTTCTATGTTGTCAAATCACTGTCCTTCAATGTCCCTCTTCATTCAAGAAAACAAAAAGTCACACGGCGTGAGGTCACGTGAATAAGGTGTGTGGGGTAAGAGAGGCATGTTGATTTTTTCGCCCCAAACTGAGCATTGAGTTGGCTGTGTGCACAGGTGCATTGTCATGGTGGCCAAACCAGTCCCCTATCGGTCACAGATCAGGCATTTTTTGTTGCGCACTATTAGGCAATCTGTTCAGAATCTCTAAATAGAACACTTGATTAATAGTCTGACTGATGGAATGAACTCCAAATATATCAGAAGTCAACATTTTTGTCATTTTGGAAAGTTGACAGAAGTCCAGAATGAGATTTGTCATCAATTGACATCTCCCCCCTTTTTGAAATGAGAAAACTGCTCATACACTTGATTTTTCCTCCCCTAGTGCTATACTCATAAGCTGGGTTCCACAAGAGTTTCTGTGGTATTTTCTTCTGAGCAAGAAACAAAATTTCACAATCAAACACTGTTCTTTTAAATCAGTCATCACAAAAAACGAGGTTTGCGTGAAGCTGCTTTTATGAAAAAATTCCCTGTGAAAGAAACTTTTCAAGTGACACCAATGGGTGCACTAACTCAGAGCAAGTTGTGCGATGCTTGTCTAACGGAAAAAATACATATTATAAAACTCTGCCTTGCGGACCTTTTCCATTTTGTGTGTGGGAGAGGTATAATCTGAAAAACTGAACAATCTGAAGAATGTGGGATTAATATAGAGGAAGACTTAGTAATGGTCTTTGATGTGCAGGTGACACTACCTTCCTGGCTGAGGGCAAGGTAGACTGGAAGCACTTGCTGTTGAAATTCAAAGTGTGTATAATGCAATTCAGTAAAGAAAACCCCAGAATCTTCACACATGGGTCAACAGATAACATTATGATAAACAGAAAATAATTGAAGTTGTCAAAGATTTAATTTTTTTCAAACTAAGACCAATGCTCATGGAAGCACCAGTCAAGGAATCAAACATGTGGCAATGGGCAAATCCACTGCACGAGATGTCTTTAAAGTGAAGATCAAGGATGTCCCTGTGAGGATTACAGTGAGTGGGTTAAGTCAGATTGACTAGAGAAAAGATTCCACAGACACTGAGATGTATAAGAACAAATTTTAGGGCTGAGCCCCGGTGGTGTAGTGGTTGTGCGCGGGACTGCGGCCCACTGGGATGGAGGTTCAATTCCAGCTCCCAGGAGCAAAGGCTGGGCCTCCTACTCCCACCACCTGAGGGCAGTGATGCCTAAAAAAAAAAAATGTTATAGCATGAAGCACTTATGTATTAAGCAAGTGTCCCAGCTCAGTCCAACTCAAATCCCTAAGTCTGAGACGAGTTCATAAATCCCTCTTTAGCTTCATGCAGCCACATGAAATACACAGACTACAGGAAGATCACGGGTTAGTGGGTGCAGAGTCAGGTGGACCCAAGGGTGGTGGACACATGTCAGGGCTCAGGCATCACTTAGTTCAGTAGCAGAGAGAAGGGGAGGTGCCCAGGACCCTCTTTGTGAGAAGGCCATGCCCACAGGATGCACCATCAGACTGTGACCTGATTGGCAGGTTGGCTTGAACCTGTACAACTTTCCTAAATCAAGTTGACCTAAAGTTCTCTAATTATCACAGTGAGCCTGACCCAAACCATGGTATCTTCTTTTTTTGTTCAAACCCTGATATTTTCAATGATCTTATATGTTCGTGGAAATTGGCAAATGAAAACAACAGAAGAATTGAAGCATTTGAAAAAAAATGTGTTAATAAAAAATATTAAAAGTACTAGAAAAACAAATATATTTTGGGGAAGAAGTAGAGGCAGATGCTCTTTCAAAATCATGGGTGGCAAGACTTCGTTTCACGTACTACAGACATGCTCTTGGGAAGGACCAGACCTTGGAAAAGGACAACATGCTTAATAGTGTTGGGGAAGAGGTGGAGAGGGAGGCCGTAAGAAGAAAAACCCGCAAGGAGATAGATGAACACGGAGGCTGCAACAGTGGTGCCAAACATGACAACACCTGTCAGGCTGATGCAGGACAAGACAGTGTCTCCTTCTGAACACAGGGTGGCTATGCGTCATGCCTGAGTCAAGTACTCCACAACTACTGCACTTGCAGAGCAAGGTGGAGATCTTAGGACGTACTCTCCCGTTTGAAGAAGCGTCTAGCTAAGTTCATCTGAAACAGTATCGAGTCTTTCATCACACACAGATTTTGAAATAATAGGAATCTCCTCTCATCTTTGATTTTAAGAAAAAACGTGGTGGAGCGGTGGCATTCCAGAAGTTATGTCATTTACTATTCTTACCACATAGTGGAGCTGTTACATTTTTTGACACAAAAGGTAAACAAAAACAAAGCATCCTTTGTAGGTATCCTATGAATATCTTTGCAGGTGTTCTCTGATTTGGGGGGCTCTTTCCACCTTCATTGTTATAATTTAAAATCTCTCTAATAGCCTACCTTTGCCAACCACACTTTTTTTTTTTAAAGTGACGGAGCGAAGCTAAGTGTAATAAAACGTTGGTACATTGTGCTGTTAATTTGGGCAAGAACAGTATGTAAAATATGAGGGAAAAGAAACAAGCTAACTAAAAACCAAACTCACTGCCATTGAGTTGATTCTGACTCCTAACAGGACAGGGCAGTGCTGTTCCCTGCCGGTTTCACAAAGTGACTCTCTCCAGGAGTAGAAAGCCTCCTTCCTCCCACAGAGCAGCTGTGGGTGTGATATGCAGGTCTTTCTATTAGCAGCACAGCAGGCAACCACTATACCCCCAGGGCTCTAAAATACAGTCTCAACTCACTGTCAGCCAGTCCATTCCTGCTTAGAACAACCCTAGAGGACAAGGTAGAGCCTACTGTGGGTTTCTGAGTTTGTAAAAGAAACAGTAGCATTTATTGGTATATAATCCACATATCCTACAGATCGTTCAATTATATCAGCAAGGGTTGTACCATCATCACCACAATCTATTTCAGTAAAAGGCGAAAGATTTATATGATCTGAAGAGAAACCACAGTATTCACAATCTATTGCACAGCAGTTTCTTCTTTCTTGTACTCCTTGTTATTATCTCCCCATTCTCCTCACAATCTCCCTGCTCATAGTCCAGGGAAACCATTAATCCAGTTACTGTCTCTACAGGTTCATCCGTACCGATACTTGATATTTCACATACCAAAAACATACACACAAAAAAAGAAAGAAAAAAACTGACAACATTAGAAAAGAAAAGAAAAACCTAAACACCCCCCAATATTGAAACTAGAACAATTTTAAATGAGTCAAAAGAGAGATCAAATGATAAACTAACTTCTTTTTTTGACAAAGAAACCGTTTGTTTGTGAGAAATAGGAACTTTTGCTTTTTTAAAAAAATCATTTTATTGGGGGCTCATACATCGTTTTTCACAGTACATACATAAACATACTGTGTCAAGCACCCTCACATGTCCACTTCTATTATCGTTCTCCAATCGTCCGCCTTTTCTCTTAAGTCCCTAGTGTCGGCTTTTCCCTCCCTTCCCCTCTTCCCCTGCTCTCTCCTCCCCACCAACCCTCAATACTTTATACATTATTATTGTTCTGTCATATCCTACACTGCCCGACCTCTCCCCCAACCCACTCCTTTGATGCCCATCTTTCAAATAGGAGCTTATGTGTCTATCCTTGCCATTGGTTCCGTCTCTCTACCCCACCTTCTCTCCACCCTTCCAGCATCTCCAATCTAACCATTGGCCCGAAGGGGTTCATCCATCTTGGTTTCCCCATATCTCCAGCTCCCCTCTATACTAGTGTACCTTCTCCAGTCCATCTGGATTTGTAAGGTAGAGTTGGGGTCATGGTAGCTGGGAGGTTGGGGGGGAGGATTCAGGAACTAGAGGAAACTTGTATGCCTCATCACTGCCCGGCTGCACCTTGACTGGTCTGTCTCCTCCCCACGGCTCCCCTGTAAAGGGGTGACCAATTACCCACCAGTGGGCCTTAGGTCCCCACCCTGCTCTCCCCCTCCTTTGTAATGATGTGATTCTTGTTCTTTGGTGCTCGATATCTGCTCCCTTCGGCCCCTCTTGGTCACACAAGCTGGTGTGCTTCTTCCATGTGGACTTTGCTGTTTCTGCACTGAATGGCGACTCAATTATCTTCAAGTCTTTGAGACTCCAGGCATTCAATCATTTGTTAGCTGGGTACCATCGTTTCTTCTACTCTGTTTGTCCCTGTATCCATTTGTCTTCAGTGATATTGGGAGTCAATTGGTCCATTGATTTTGATTTTTGTTCTTTGATACCTGATTGTTTCAGCACCTCATGATCGCACAGGCAAGTGATCTTCTTTTATGGTGGGTTTTGGTGCTCCTGAGCTAGATGGCTGCTTGTTTATGCTCAAGCGATAAAGTAACTTTTAACCTAACTACATTTTGCCATGATCCACTCTCCAATGCACTCTGTATGGATAGCAAGGCTACTCATATCTCTAGTCTATGTTTAGGGCGGTTTGCTAGAGGCTTCATCCACGTGTATTTCCCCTTCACCTTAAAACAACAACAACTGATACAACCTTTAAACGAGTCAAAAGGGGGATCAAAGAAGATATGACATTTTAACCAAATTATATCGACTATAATCATCTCTCCAATACTCTGTCTGATAACAAGTCTGCTCGACTGAGGTCGGAGGGGGAGGCTGTCCCTCCACGGGAGGAGAGGGCTCCACCTTGCTCCCGCAGAGCGGCTGATGGTTTCGAAATGCTGACGTGGCAGTGCGCAGCCCAATACGCAGCCACCAAGTGACCAGGGCTCCTTCTTTAAATGCGAGCTACTACGACAGCAAACCTTAGGTGTCACTGCGCCGTCGTCAGGCGCTCCGTGGCGGATTACCAGCACGCCAGGGAAGCTCAGGGTTCCTTGTGCTTGCCATCCTCCTTTGGAGCGAACAACTTCACATGGTTCCACCCCCTCAAGTCTTTGCCTGGCCCCTTTCTCTCTCCCCATCTCAGCGCCGTCCGATCGTCTCGTTCTTCCTACCTGTTCGTCCCTGACTGGGGCAGAGTGCACAGGAAGCGAAGCAAGCCCGCCTTTGCTTGTGAAGACGAGTAACTAGACCAGTGGCCGGCAATGTTTTTTGCAAGTGGGTCATTTTTCTATTGTTTTTCGCACAAATGTTTGCTGGTGGGTCACGTCACTTCTATTTTAGATTTCGCATTATCTCAGAATACAGAAAATATAAACATCATACAGATGGGATAATCCAATATACCTTAAACGTAGAATTACAAATTTATTATCATCAAATCTATATTTACAGCTTGAAAGAAATCATAAAATGGGCTGAGCCCCGGTGGCGTAGTGGTTGAGTGCGGGACTGCGGCCCGCTGGCTTGGCGGTTCAAGGCTGGGTAGCTCTCACGACCACCAGAGGGAAGTGATGCCCCAAAACAAAAAAACAGAAACAAAACAACAACAAAAAAGAAATCATAAAATGTTAGCTGAAAAGTACATAAAACATCCCTATTTAATTAAGAACATTTCATCATTTTAATGACCCCCTTGGTTCTGTTTCATTATCCCTGTAAGGTGTGAGTTATTTGGTGTGATAATTTGTTTTAAAAGAAAACACGATTCTGAATTTTCATTATTTAATCTGTTTTACAATGAATTGAGAATGAATTTCATTTGAGAAAATACGTATTCATGTGAGTAGCCGAACTCAAAAACTGATAATAAAGCGAAACCAACTTTATCGAAGAAAACTTGGAAGGAAATGATGCCCAACATCATGCTTAAGTGATTTTCATCAGTGGCTTTAAATTGTCTTCTTTTGTTTGGGGGGGGCATCACTGCCCTCTGGTGGTGGGAGTAGGAGGCCCAGCCTTTGCTCCTGTGGAGCCGCTGCTGGAATTGAACCTCCATCCCAGTGGGCTGCAGTCCCGCGCACAACCACTACACCACTGGGGCTCAGCCCCTCAAGCTGTCTTCATAAAGTCTTGAATTTGTCTGTCCATATTGCTGTTTTTAAAGTCAATTAACTCCATATCCAGATTTTCAATTTCAAAAAAATTGAAATATTGCAGGTCCAACACATTGTCCTCCATTTCATCAGGCTTTATTATAAAACTGAACATAGGAATATGGGCTTTAAAGTTCTGAAATTGGGTTTCAAATTCGGTTTGAATTGCATCTATGTAAGTTTTAAGCTTATCTACTTCTGCATTTGTAATTTCTTTTTTTTCTTTTCTCTTCTTGGTTTGGGCATCACTGCCCTCTGGTGGTGGGAGTAGGAGGCCCAGCCTTGCTCCTGGAGTGCGCTGCTGGATTTGAACCTCCAACCCAGTGGGCCGCAGTCCCGCGCACAACCACTACACCATGCATTTGTAATTTCTTTTTTTTTTTGGCATCACTGCTCTCTGGTGGTCGTTGGAGCTACACAGTGCTGCTCTTGAGAGCCACCACTGGATTTGAACCACCAAGCCTGCAGGCCACAGTCCCGCACTCAATCGCTTATGCCACCGGGGCTCAGCACTGCATTTGTAATTTCTTTATGAGTTTTTACTAAAGGAAAATATTTAAATGTTTGTTTCACTAAGTCATCCTGGGATAGAACTATCTTACAATAAAAACTTCATAAAGTTTGAGAATTGTCTGTTCCTTGTCCCATAAGCACAAATTTAAATAATTGAAATGCTTAGTAATATCTACTAAGAATTTTAATTTAAGAAGCCAATTTTTATCTTTGAGCTGAGGGAAACTTTCACCAATTTCATTCATAAATATTTCAATTGCATCGATCCATTTCACAAAGCGATTTAGAAACTTTCCTCTGCTTAACCTGAGCACTTCAGTATGCATTAATAAATCACTACATTCACATTCAATTTCTTCTAAAAATGTCTTAAGTGTTCTGTGATTCAAGGCAGAATGAGCTATAATTGTGTTACTAATTTTAATCACTTTGCTCATCACTTCATTTAACTGTTTCTTTCTTTTTTTGGGGGGGGAGGGGAGAGGGCATCACTGCTCTCCGGTGGTGGTGGGAGTAGGAGGCCCAGCCCCACTGCTGGAATTGAATCTCTGTCCCAGTGGGCCGCAGTCCTGCGCACAACCACTACACCACCGGGGCTCAGCCAGGAGGATGAACTTTATCTCAGTGGAAAGCCCCGTCTTTCTGCCCCCGAGCAGCTGGTGGTTACAGACTTCTGACCTTGTGATTTGCAGGCCAATATGTAACAACTGTGCCTCCAGGGCTCCCTAAGAGTCAGCATCTTAATGGCAGTGAGTGAGTGAGAGTGGTTTGTAAAAGGGACAGTCTACATACATATTCCTCATCAAAAGGGGTACACAGAAACTGACTGATGTCAGAAAGAATTCCACAAATTGCCAGGGTGCTGTGCCCTTGGAAAATGTAAATGGCTAATATACTTTGGGACTATCTGGACTATAAGGCTTCTTCTATCCCAACATTCCCCATCTCTCTAATGTCTGGAGGAACAGTAGAAAAGACAAAAATGACCAAAGCTGCAAACATGGTGCTGTATTCATTAGTGCCAAGCCCTCCAGAGGAACTTGAATCTGACCTAATAGCTGTTGAATGCCATTCAGAGTTACACAGGGAATTTAGGATAGATGATCCCTTCAGGAACAGTGATGGGAGTGGTGATATCGGAAGGGTGGAGAGATGGTGGAATAGAAAGGGGGAACCAATTTCAGGGATCTACATATAACCTCCTCTCTGGAGTACGGACAACAGGGAAGCAAATGAAGGGACACATCAGACAATGTATGATATGAAAAAGTAATAACAACTTGTAAATTATTAAGGGTTCATGGGGAAAAGGGAGTGGGGAAGCAGGGGAAATATGGGGAGCTGGTACTGGGGCCTAAGTGGAGAGAGGATGTTTTGAGTGATGACAGCAACAAGTGTGCAAAGGTGGCCTGCATACAATTGGCATACGTATTAATCATGATGGAAATTGTATGAGCCCCCAATAAAATGACTTATTAAAAAAAAGGAGGTGGAAAGAGGAACTTATACCAAAGGCTCAGATAGAAAAATATTTGGAAATGAAGATGACAACATGTGTACAAATATGCTTGGTATGGAATGTTAGAAGACCTGTAAGAGCCCTCAATAAAATCGGTTAAAAAAATTCACTGTCATTGAGTCAGTGTCCGTGGGAGAAAGACTGGGCTTTCCACTCCCGTGAATGGTGACCATCTCCAGACCCCTGGGGAGGGGGTGTTGCTGTGAATCAGCATATGGACTCGATGGCAGTGAGCGTGGTTTTCAACACAGAACATGACAAGCATAACATATCTGAAGATTCAACCAGCACTAGAAATTACTTCCCCCCTCTTTTTAAACAAACTGTAAGCACACTTAAACCAGATCAACAACCTTCAATTGCTTCGCTCTCCCAGGGATTTTGGAAGTTTAGGAACACTTATTTTTCAAAACTTTCTTTCACTTCAAGGGGAAAATCAATGTTCCAGTATTGAAAACATTTTTTTAATGAACAGTAAGAAACATGGAACCTACCAAGCTCAATAAGAAACTCATGACAGCGCACTAGTTTTCTCATGTGGCCAAAATATGGTGACAAATCTACTGCTTTGGAACAAAGAAATGGATGATGCTACAGTTCTGTCCATCAGAGGCACTACATGGGCTTTAATGGGTTAAACGAAGGTAGCATTGAACACACCTGGTGCGCAGGCTTCTTTCAAGTAGTGTAAAGCAAGGCTGCTACCCTCCCAAGGTCCCCCCTCCCCGATTCTAAGTCCAACTTGACTGCCACAGAGTGCACGCTGACTCAGAGTGCCCGCCTGTGGGTTTCTGAGGCTGTCGTGGTTAAAGGGAGAAGAAAGCCCAGGTTTTCTTCCAGGGGCATGCTGCTGGTTTTGAACTGCCGACCCTACAGCTCTCAGGCCAACGTGTAACGACTACACCATCAGGGCACCTTCTGAACCCAACTACCATGCTACTGTTCTGGGCTGGGTCACTCATCACTGTGGAGCAAGGATGGAATGGTTAAGTGTTGAGCTGCGACTCACCACCCAACGTCTACCAGGCACTCCCCAGCTGAGGATAAAGATAGGCTTTCAACTCCCGTCCAGAGCCACAGTTTAATTTTTTTCCTGACATTAACACTGTAGAATACACAATTAAAACCAAAACTGAACTTTGTTGCGACTATTTTCAAAATATTGTTACAAAGAAATCTTTAAATAAATTTTTTTTTTGCCCCCAAATAAAATCTTTCTGGAACTCAATAAAGAAGATGACAAACATGCAATAATGTCTGAAGGTTCAACCGGCATAAAAAAATTAAAACTCTTGATAGGGCATGTGCCATAAATTCGATTATCTCGGGAAGGTACCCAAAGAGGATACCCAAAATATAGAATCACAAAGAAAGATCATTTCATTTGCATATATCTAAGTCTAATAAGATCTATGGATGGAACCCTACCAGGAGATTTGTAGGAGAAAAATGACACTATCTGCTCTCGTAAAAATTTACAGCCCAGGGCTGAGCCTCGGTGGTGTAGTGGTTGTACGCGGGACTACGGCCCACTGAGACGGAGGTTCAATTCCAGCAGTGGGGCTGGGCCTCCTACTCCCACCACCAGAGAGCAGTGATTCCCCCCCCAAAAAAAAAAAATTTACAGCCTCGGGCTGAGCCCCGCTGGCGTAAGTGGTTGAGTGCGGGACTGTGGCCTGCGGGCTTGGCGGTTCAAATCCAGTGGCGGCTCTCAGGAGCAGCACTGGATAGCGCCCACAACCACCAGAGGGCAGTGGTGCGCCCCCCCCCCCAAATGTATAGCCTCAGAAACCTTGTGGTGCACATTCTACTCTGCCCAATAAGGTTGCTATGCATCAGAATGGACTAGACAGTGTGGATTGAGTCTAGGATATTTGGGACCGGTTCAGAGACAGGTGGGTGGGGTGGGCTGAAATGTTGTGCCTCTGCAAGAAGAATGATGGAAATTTTATGTACTCCAAGAAATGTACATGCATGACAAAGCAAAGTATGGAAGTATGTGTGCATGTGTCTGTTAGAGCGTCTAAAGGTGCATCTGTCTCTCACTGCCATCACGTTGATTCTCACTCAATTTGAAGCTCTATGTAGGTTTCAGAGACTATAACTCTTTATGAGAATAGAAAGCCTCATATTTTTCCCATGGAGAGGCTGATGGTTTTGAATTGCTGAAATTTTGGAGAGCAGCCTGTGGTCATTACATAATCTACTGTCAGTTTGCAATTTAGGTGTGAAAGGGTGTACTTCAGCCTGTCAATCAGGTCACAGCTTGATGTCCTGATTTGGAACCACGAAGGAGATAAATAGCTCACTGGAGGTGGGACACACGCTCGCTCCCTGTGAGACATTACTGAGGACAAGTCTGATGGAACTATACAGAGGCAGTCAGAGCCCTGCAGCTGGAGGACCACATGGAGGCCCTGCCAGTGCTGAGATGTTTATTGGATCCACAGACTTTCCACTGGCCTGTGATCATCCCGCATTTGGCATTATTGCATGGCTATGTGAGTCTAAAGAAGAATGTATGGACTAGTATAGGTCATAAGGGCTAATATTGGGCTTATGGGCTTGATCTGGATTAGGCTGGGGTGATTTTTCAATATTCAACTGCTCTTGTATACAAAGCTCTTTCTTATACACACATGAGTGCTTATGAATTTGTTTCTCTAGTCTACCTGGACTAACACACAACCCAACTTGTAAGCACTGTGCCAATAGATATTTGCTGTTGGGTACAATTGAATCAATTTCAATGCACACAGATGTTATGCACAACACCAGGAAACACCGCCCTGTCCCACATCATCCTCACCATTGCTACCATCTCCTTGAGGGCTTTGCTGCCCCTTTACCAAATATGAAGTCCTGTAGGCAGATTCAAAGATGGTTCTCAGTGATCCAAACCTAGTAGTCTTGCCCTTTGTAATTTCTTCCTATTCAGTAAAGACTCAACCTAGCAGCTTGCTTTGAATAAATTGCCATTATCAGTTGCCATGGGAGGAGCCCTGGTGGTGCATTGGTTATACATTGAGCTGTGATCTGCAAGGTCGGCAGTCTGAAACCACCCATAGCTCCAAAGGAGAAAGACTGAGCTTTCTACTCCCTTAAACCGGTGCAGTCTCAGAACCCCATGGGCGGCGGTGGGGGGGGGGGGGAGAGGGGGGGGGGGCAGGGGGAATGTGTGTGTCAGCATTAGCTTGATGGCAGGGAGTTTGGTTTGGAGTTTAGTTGGCATGAGTGGACAGCCTAGGTTCTTTGGCATAGACGTGAGCTTAAAGGGTTTTCCTTGGCTAGTTTTTCTCAATAGATAGCAAAACCGTTTATCCCAGGCACATCTGCATGGTCTTGGGCCTCCAACCTTTTGGTCAGCAGCCAAGTGTGCTGTTTATACCACCCAGGTTTATCCTTTTAATGATCTGAACACAGTAGGCTACAATAACACTGGGGCTTCCCTCTTTATTGCGAGCTGTTCTCTGGAGAGGCCCATGCTTGAAGGAACCGAGGGCAGCCTTCGTTCCAATTGCCTGTGAGAATTTGAGTCCTGCCAGCAGCTGCTTGAGGGAGCTTGCAACGAGAGTATATTTTGAAGCAGTTTCCCCACGATCAGCCTTTAGAAATCTGCAGCTCTCGTTAGTCCTTGAATTCATGTACAATCTTGTGAGACACCAGAGGCAGGGGACCCAGCTACATTGTGCTGGATTCCCAACCACGGGAGCAGTGAAACCATACCCGCTTGTGGTTTGAAATGCTAGGGGATGTTTGTTACACAGAGAGAGGCACGTAATGGGGTTAGATGCTTCAAGGTTGGTTCCAACTCGCAGTGACCTGATGTAAACGGAAACACTGCTCCAGCCCTGGGGTTGCTGTGCGTGACGCCATTATTGCCACCACCCTGTCAATCCATGTCAGCATGGGTCTTTCTCTCTCTTGCTGAGCCTCTACTTTGCCAAGCAGATTCTTGTCCACTAAGGACTGGTCCCTCTTAATAACAACCTGCAGGATGTGAGATGAAGTTTCACCATCCTGGACTCCAAAGAGCATCCTGACAGCACTGCCTCTGAGACAGATTTGTTTGTTCTTCTGGCAGCCCATGGTACATTTGATATACTATAACTAATATGACATGTATATTATAGTATGTAATGTGTATATTTAGTTGTGCATATACAGCATAAAATTGTTTAAAATCTGGCAACTGTACTTGCTACTGGAAAGGAAAATTTAGGATTCTGGGGGTGGGCATGAAGTCCCAGAATTTAAATGAGAGTTTAAATTCTGAGCACTCCATGTGCAGAAAAATGACAGTGAAAGCCCCAAATCCGTTTGCTGTATTAAACCTGCATGGCATTCCCTGGGGTCATTAACCTGGGAGGTAAGCGGTCTTGCCCTCAGGCAGGGTGTAACACAGCCCCCCTTCTCCAGCTAGATCAGGGAGGGGCAACCTCCCCAGGTGTGCCCTTCATAAGGATCCCCACACTTCTGCACTGCCTTCTGACTGAAATTTGGACATGTGCTAAACTTTGGGGGCTGCTGACTTCAAGGTCAGCAGTTCGAAGCACTAGCCTCTCTTCCGGAGAAAGAAGCAATCCCCACTGCCATAACGAGTTACAGTCTCAGAAACCCGCCCTGTTCTATGGAGGCTACTTATCACGGACTCAGTGGCAGTGAGTTTGGGCTCTTGGATGACCTTGTGGTCTCACAGGGTTGACTCTATTTCTGATTTGAGGAACGTCACATAAATATGCTGATGTGCGTCCTGGCTCTTGCCTTTCTAACACCCTTAAATTTAGAACTTTCACTCTGGTTTTAAAAAATAAGAATTAGGGAGAGAAAAATTTGAAAACAGTTCTTTAACCACTAGAGGGCACACTGTGTTTGTTTAATCCAGCAAATGTACATTTCCAGAGAAAGCTAAAATATAAGAGAAACAAAGATTCTTCTCCTATGAAAATACTTAGAAAATATTTATGTGTTTAAGCATGAGAAAAGATAGCGAAAACGTTAAAACTCTAGGAGCCTAAAACTGGTGATTCTGGGTACTGTACATGATTTCTGTCCACTAAAAATAAGTAGCATCATCACGTCAGTAATGCAAAGAAGATCTGGTGACTTAGTGGTTATAAGCTGCGTTGTGATCCACAAGGTCCGCAGTTTGAAGCCACCAGGCATGCTGTGAGCGAAAGACAGGACTTTCTGCAGCCCTCGAGTTACAGTCACAGGGACCGTTCTTCCACGCTCTGTTGGGACACTGTGAGTCGGCGCCGTCTTGAAGGCCGTGAGGGTGAGGAAGTTTCGAAGCAGTGTCAAGACGTTAAAGGGCTCATTAGGAAGCAAACTAATCACACACAAAGGAGATTGTGAAGTGTTGTAGAGGTAAAAGAAGTTCTGTGGAATTTTTGAGAGAAATTCCCTACTTAAATACAAATCTTTACCCTTTTTATTTATTCTCTTCCCTGGCCACACGTAGATACAAAGATCATTTTGAAAGTTAGGGTATGCCTGACCCAAGCTATCCATTTCCGGCTGTCTCGTATGCGTAAGACCGGAGAAGGATGGATGCATTTGAATTGTGGTGTTAGTGAAGAGTGCCATGCACTGCCAGAAGAACAAACAGAGGTGTCCTGAAGAAAGCACAACCAGAGTGCTCTTTGGAAGCAAGGATGGTGAGATTTTTGTTTGACATACTTCGGACAAGTTATTAGGAAAGGCAGCATGTTTGGTCAAGTGAAGGGTTAGCAGAAGAGAGAAGGACCCCCAGGACGACAGATGAAGACTGCAGCAACAATGATGGGTGCAAAGGTAACCACGAGTGGAGGCGTGCTGGATAGGGCAGTGTTTCATTCTGTTGTGCATATGGTGCTGTGTGTTAAAGTAGATCCACCCCACCTAAAAATACCAACGCATATATGTACACCATAAAAGTTTAAAAGGCACGAAACAGTATTTAGGGAAAGATAAATCTTTTTTTCTCTTGGTAACACATGGTTTTCCTTCCTTGGAGGCAATCACTGTAATTCTTTTCTTTTTTCAATTTGGAAGCCATTACTGTTTTGTTAACTGTCCAGATTACAAAAATAATCATGGCAGATACCTTACCTCAATGGTTCTCAACCTTCCTAATGCCACTACCCTTTAATACAGTTTCTCATTTTGTGGTGACCCCCAACCTTACAGTTATTTTCATGATTCATAACTATAATTTTGTTACTGTAATGAATCTGGCAACTGCCATGAAAGGGTCTTTGACCCCCAATGGGATCACGACCCACAGGTTGACAGCCACTGCCTTAGTTCATCTTTCTACTAAGCCTATTGATCTGGACTTGCCAGCATCTCCATCTTATACAAAAAGAGTGGTCTTGTTTTTGTTTGTCTGTTTCATTCATGTCATGGAGAAGATAATTTGAATGGTCACAAGAAGTTATTTGCTACTTTGAGGTGATTCCCAACAGTACAGATCCCGTGACTGAGAGCTTACATGAAGATGACGCTATATTTACCAAGAGAGCAAACAAAGTGCTATCTGTCCAGACCATTTGTTTCTTATTGCTTTTGCCATACCATACTTGTAGATCAGTTCATTCCCTGACTCCAGGGCTTGCTGATGAAGATCAAGCCTGCAGCCATCTGTATGGGTTACAACTCAATGGAAAGACACCAAAAATCCTCACAACTGGACCAGTCACTGACAACACAGTAAACAGAGAAAAGATAAAAGTTGTCAAGGGTTTCATCTTGCTTGCATACAAGATCAATGCCCCTGGCAGCAGCAATGAAGAGATCAAACAACACTCTGCTGCACAAGACCTTTTTATAAAGGGTTGAAAAGCAAGGCAGTAACTTTGAAGATTAAGGTGAGCCTGACCCAAGCCATGGGTAGCCAGGTACAGCCAGTATACTTCTTCCAGGCAAGAACGGCATGGCGTTGTCTTATGTAGTTTGGAATATTATCAGGAGAGACCTATCTCTGGAGAATGGCATCAAGATGGCACAAGACTGTGCCATCTGTTGTACACAGGGTCGTTGCAAGTCAGAACCGGCTTGATGGGCACCTAAACCAGCAACAACATGCAATGCATCGTTCCACAATCCTCAGTCAGTGAATGAAAGTCTTGTTGAACTTAAGATCTGGGGAGGGTGAAGAAGCTACAACAGTCTTCAAACTTTGGGCCTCACACCATTGATTCTTCTGATCCTAACACCAAATGCCAGGTTGGTTGCCCAGGTATACAGAAGTCGCCAACTTTTCTTGCTATGCTAGCTCTGTCCATCTGCCTGCATTCCTTAGGGTAGTGCTTAGCACTTTCATAGATAAACTTTCTCCTTGCTTTTTGAAGCACATTGTGGACAATGTTTTCGCTCAGGTTACTTTTACAAATCCTTTTGCTTTTTGTTTAGGGTCTCTGGGACAGCAGGTGTCTTCCCTTTTTAAACCCCATGATACCCTCCATTGTTGCAGCTTAAAAAAAAAACCAGCATTGTTATTTTCATATGCATTATTCAAAGAAACTGTGCACACATTTACAAACACACCTGAGCGATCATATTGAGTCGTGTAGTGAGATGCACTTTGGATGACTAACCACAAGGGCAGCAACTTAAAACCACCAGCTGCTCTGGGAGAGAAAGGTGACACTTCCTCCTTCTCCTTTAGAAACCCACAGGGGCAGTTCTAACCCACCATACATGGCCACTTTCTGTGAGCGCAAATCAACCTGATGGCAGCGAGAGTTGGTTATTAATAGATGTTAATAAAATTTTGCTTCAGTAAACACTATTACAATAAAAATTTGTGTACATGTCATTTTATATTGCAAATATCTGGTGGATAAATACAGGATTGAGTCAGAGGCTATGTACAATTAAAAATTAAGAGACAGACCTAGGGTTAATTCTAATTCTTGGTAAGCCCATATGCTTCAGAATAAACTCTCCTCAGTAGGAGTTTCATGTCTCGGACCTCTTGGAAGCAGATAGCTAGTCTTTTATTCTGAGACATCTGTGAGTGGATTTCATTACTAGCTGTGGCAGTCATGTACTCATGTCAATTTCATGATTGGGAGTCTTTGGGTGGAGTGTAACTCGTCAATCTGGAGATAGCCAATGAATAGCCAAGGAGGCCTCTGTGTGGGCCTGGCTTTTTCCTGCAATTTCTGCAAACTCTCACGGTATTTCCCAATTAGAGAAGAGAAACTTGACTCTCAGCCTCTTGAAGTTGGTCTACTGACAAGACGAGATGACAGCATGTTGATCGAACCTGATTCCTGGAGAATGAAGGAGCTGGAGGCGAAGTTACCTGGGTTTGCCCTGATGGAACCAGACCTCTGGGGCCAGAGAAGCCACATGGAGACCCCTGTCAGCGCTGAGATGTTCCCACTGCCAATGGATACTGCTGATGGACCCTAAGCCCTGGAAACGAGGAGCCATGGGGAGACCACTGCCAACACCGGGATGCTTCTATTGCACATGCTTCGTGAGCTGGAAGGAGACTTTGTAGACTGGTATCGAACCTATGGGCTCATATCAGACTTGTGACTTTGGACTGGACTGGGTTGGGATACTTTCTCAATGTTTCATCCCTCTTGTATATAAACCTTTCCCTCAAATCCATAAGCATGTCTATGAATTTGTTTCCCGAGACTACCCAGACTAACACACTAGCTGAGCTCTGAACCATGTGCACCACCTAGAAGAAGCCTAAATGGTACTTTCAGTAAGTCTTTCATCAAGTTTGTACTAAGGACATTTCTTCTGCCCTGTTTCCCTTTGTGTTATTCCAGGTACACCAGAGAAAGAAATTCATAAACATGTGTGGTAGTTGCCTAATTTGGTGTCAACTTGTGAAGCAAGAATGTAGGGGTCGAGTCTAGCCTGTTAATCTGGAGATAGCTAATGAGACCTCTCTGTGGGCATGGCCTTCTTCTGAGAATTCTGGGAAACCCAGTATTTCTTCTTGGAGGTAGGAGACCCTACCTCAGTCCACTCCCTTGGAGACTCTCTGTTGATAAGGCTGACACTCTGGGAGACATAGCAGCTGACAAGACTCATGGGCCCACCCTGAGGTGTGTCCACAGATTGTTCCTCTAGTCTACCCAGACTAACACAACATGCATATGTGTATAAGAAAGAGCTTTATCTACAAGAGCAATGAAATATTGAGAAAACATCTCAGCCCAGTCCAGATCAAGTTCACAAGTACGATAGTAGCCCATATGTCCAATACCAATCTATAAAGTCCTCGTAAGACTCACCCATACAATGCCACTGAAAGCAGGAAGTTCACAGGCCATTGGGTGGAAGGTCTTATGGATCCGGTGGCAGGGTAGGCATCTCAGTGCTGGCAGAGGCCTCCACATGGTTCCTCAGCCTCCATCAGACTCGTTGTCCATGTTGTACAGGGAATCAGCCTTGTCAGTAGAGAACCTTCAAGGGAGTAAGCAGAGAGAGAAAGTGTCTCTCACCAACAAGGAGGATATACTAGAGTTCCCAGAATCCTCAGAAGAAGTGCAAGCCCACACAGAGGCCTCAATTACTTTATCCTGATTGACACTCCTATACTCTTTTTTTCTTTTTAAATAATTTTATTGGGGGCCCTTACAGCTCAATACATCATTTGTATCAAGCATATTTGTAGACATGCTGCCATATTCATTGGCAAATATTTTCTACTTGAGCCCTTGGTATAAGCTCTTTTTTTCCCTTCCCTTTTATTATGAATCATTTTATTGGGGACGACACTCCTGCACTCTTAATCCTCAAACTGACACCAGATTATGTCACTACCACAGACCACCCTTGTGAATTTGAAATTTTAACATAACTCTTTAGCCATATATAACTTTCAAACAAACAATAATAAAATAATATCTAATAGGATACAACTAAAATGCACACAATTAAAAATGTGTCACCCTTATTTACACATAACATTCTATAAGTGAATAAAATATCATATGCCTAAAAATTGCAGCTAATTAACACCTGCACTTTAAGCCTATAATCCTGTAAATACGTTTCCCCACCTATGAAAGTTTGTAAGCCAATCACTTCATGTTTTTATCCCCCCAATTTGGGGTATTCAATTCCTGTACTGCGCACTTACATCAGTCCAGTGCTTTGAGGAGACAATTATTCTTTGAAGTGAAGAATCTTCATTCCAGTTGGAACCTTGTAAAATCTGTATCCATAAGCAAAGTCAAATCATGACAGGCCATCCATAAAGTCTGAGCAATATACACCAGTTCACAGGCTCAAATATCTTCTCTTCATCTGGTCGGGTTCTAGCCAACTCCCTGTGGGCTGCCTCACTTGGTCTCACCAGGGTGTCCATTGGTTGCCTTGTCTTTAGACCATGAACCCATCATAAATTCTCAACAACCCTACTCCCCTTAGGCTAGGTCATGAACTTCAAACCAGTCAACCCGCTCTTGTCTTCTCCTCTAGTACTTGTAAACCAGGTCAATGGGTTTCAATTGCCAGACTCAAACCGTCTCTCTGTTGCTGCTTTTCTCCCACTTCCATGCAGCAAGTAGATCCAGGTGTTCACATAACAAGCATATTCAGTCCCAGAGAGGATTTTTCTTCATAGTTCCAGATTTTTTTCCAGCTCTGACAAAGACTAGTTCAGAATTCAAATTCCAAAGAATTCCTTTTTACCTTCAATCTGTCAATAATGACCCCTTAGGCAAGAGTCTTTGAAAGCAAGCATCCTGAGTACTCCAAAGAACTGGGTGGGGTTTATCTTTTCTGAGCCTTCTTTGCAGACATGTCCTAAACCACTGATTCTCAACCTGTGAGTCTTGACCTGTTTGGGGGTTAAATGACCTTTTCACTGGGGTGGCCTGATTCATGCCAGTAGCAAAATTAATTACAGTTATGAAGTAACAATGAAAATAATTTTATGGTTGAGTGGGTCACCACAACATGAGGAACTGTATTAAAGGGTCACAGCATTAGGAAAATTGAGAACCACTGTCCTAAATCCATTTTAGGATCCAATTTGAATGACTGAAGACAGGTGGGCTTGCAAGCTCTCTATTTTCGAATTCTCAGTAAACATTTCTATCAATTATTATATCAATAATAAGCAAAAGAAATCAGTACAGGGCTGAGCCCCGGTAGCGTAGTGATTGTGTGCGGGACTGCGGCCCACTGGGACGGAGGTTCAATTCCAGCAGTGGAGCTGGGCCTCCTACTCCCACCGCCGGAGAGCAGTGATGCCCCCCCCAAAAAAAGAAAGAAAGAAATCAGTACAAAGAATGATATGCTAAACTCAATTCTTAAAACAGGCAAATTCCATCGTCATCTAGCTTATCTTAATCCTTATCTAAACTATTCCATTGATACAAAAATATGGGATTAGGCCTCTGAAAGCATCAAACAAGAGCCAGACTTTTTTTTTTCTAGAACCAGACTTTGTGTGTGTGTGTGTGTGTGTGTGTGTGTGTGGCATCACTGCCCTAGTGGGAGTAGGAAGCCCAGCCTTGCTCATGGAGATCTGCTGCTAAATTTGAACCATCATCCCTGTGGGCCACAGTCCCACAAACAATCACTACGCCACCAGGACTCAGCCCAAAACCAGACTTTTCGTCAGTCATTTTGACCTTTTGTCAGCATTTTTCCAGAAGTAGTATGGTTTCTGAGAAATTTAAATAGCAATTTCTATCCCTGAGCTCAAAATATACATTAATCATGTTCATTTTCACCATTTCAAACAGTAATAAACAAAGATAACAACCAAACAGAAAAACCAAAACTTTAATCTCCCATATTCTTTCCAGAAAACAACCCAATAAACTGCTTGGGCATATCTGACCTCTGGCTGGCCAAAGAAAAACACTACCAGGAGGGAGAGGTCAAACAAACATCCACTCTCCATCTTTATGATTTGTTTCTCTAGTGCCCTGGTTACCAAGGTACCATATGTGTTAGTCCGGGTAGACTAGAGAAACAAATCTGTAAACACACATATGTGCATAAGAAAGAACTTTATCTACAAGAGCAATTGAATATTGAGAAAACATCCCAGCCTAGTCCAGATCTAGTCCATAAGTCCAATAGTAGCCCATATGTCTCATAACAATTTATAAAGTCCTCTTCAGACTCATCCAGTACATGCAATGATACCAAATGCAGTGGGTGGAAGGTCTTGTGGATCCGGTGGCAGTGTAAGCATCTCAGGGTAGCAGGGGTCTCCATGTGGTTCCTCCATCAGGCTCATTTCCCATAATGTTGTACAGGAAGTCAGTCTTGCCAGTAAAGTGACCAGATTTTAACACTGGGAAAGCGGGACATCATTGACGGGTAGGGGGTAAATGTAGAAGGGATATATTCCCTTCCCATTCTCCTGCCATCCCCCTAGCTTGTCATGCATTCTTTCCAAAAATCGGGACTTTTTAAAAATACCATGGGATGCGGGGAAAATTGTTTAAATCGGGACTGTCCTGCTAAAAGTGGACGTCTGGTCACTTTACCAGGGGAGAGATTCCATGGGAGTGAGTCCAGAGAAGTGTCTTACATCCAAAGAGGAAATTCCGAGTTTCCAGAATCCTTAGAAGAAGGCCATACCCACACAGAGGTCTCATAGGCTACATCCTAATTGACAGGCTAAGCTCCACCCCTACACTCTTAATCCTCAAATGAACACCAGATTATGTAACTACCACACCCCTCACCTTTCCCACACAGTTTGTCATTTTAGAGAAAGCTTTGTTTTACAGGACTTACAATTTACAAAGCATTCCCACATCCTTATTTCCCCGCTGGCACAAGTTTTTCCCTTTATTAACATTGTAGTAGTATATATTTGTTACAGGTAATACACTACTACTAACTAAAACCCATGGTTTACTTTATACTATGGCTAGAGTCTAAAACACTAACAATATTAAAGGAGTATGTTGAGCAAAGAGAATTTGCACTCAGTGTTGAGGGAAATGAAAATGGTAGTCTTTGGAAGGCACTCTGGTACTTTCTTACAAAATTAAGTATAGGCTTAGCAGTCACAAGCCTAGGTATTTGCCCAAGTGAATTGAATATTTAGGTCTACACAAAGCTTGCATATGAATACTAGCAGTTGATTTATTCATAATTGCTCAATTATGGAACTGTGTTCCTTAGGATTTTTCAATCACTTATTTTGGAAGTAGATCACCAGCCCTTTCTTCTGAGGCACCTCTGGGTGCATTGAACCTTCAACTTGTCTGTTAAATGACAGCGCGTTAACTGTTTGCATCACCCAGGGACTCCAAGCCTGTGAAGGTACTTGGCTAGTGAAGGAAGGAAGGACGGAATTAGAAGGAAGTGAAGGTACTTAATTATATTTCGTGAACAAAAAAGCAAAGGGACCTTTCTCTACCATCTGTTTTTTCTTGCCCCTGTGTTCTTCCTAGGTGATCATTTTAGTTTTAAATTCTTCCAGCTATTCAAAGGGTCACTGTGTTAGCCCAGATTGACTAAAGAAACAAATTCATAGACACTCATATGTGTACAAGAAAGAACTTTATATAAAAGAGCAATTATATATCGAGGAACTACCCCAGCCCAGTCCAGATCGAGTGCATAAGTCAAATATTAGCCCACATGCCCGATACCAATCTCTAAGTTCCTCTTCAGACTCATCCATCACATGCAATGATGCTGGCAGCAGTCTCTATGTGGTCCCTTCAGCTCCAGGACTCCAGTGTAACTGTCAGTGTGGGATATTTTCACTGCCACTGGAACTACAGATTTTCCACTCACTGGCCTGTGACCTTTCTGCATTTGGCATCATTGCATTTTTTGAGCCCAGAGAGTGAAATCACCCTTAGAATTTCTCAAAGACCACGGTGTTTAGTAAAAATGACTGACAGAATATCAAAAGGGGTGACAGAAAGCCTGGCTCAGGCTTGATGCAGTCCGAGGCCTAATCCTATTATCTTGTATCAATAGAATAATTTAGATAAGGACTTTACAAAAATAAAATATTTCGGGCTGAGCCCCGGTGGTGTAGTGGTTGTGCACGGGACTGTGGCCCACTGGGATGGAGGTTCAATTCCAGCAGTGGGGCTGGGCCTCCTACTCCCACCACCGGAGAGCAGTGATGCCCAAAAAAAAAAAAAAAATTTCTCCAATTTTTTAAATCAAGAAATTTTAAGGAGATGTAATTCATTTGATTAATGGAAACCAAATTGTGATGTTTGAATTTATCATTTTAGACCACAACTCCACGGGGACATTAATAAATTTGATTGCCTTTGCTAGAAAATGCATTAATCCTTTGGTTTAGTGTGCTGATAATGAACATGCTGTTCCATTCACTTTTAATGAGCTTACTCTGCTGATTAGCAGAGAGCAAAGAAAACTATTTTATTACTGCAAACACGCTAAGAAGAGTAACTTGGTGTCACTGAGTCTATTCTCAATGACAGCAACCCAACAGAACCTCTGCATAGGATGTCCAAGGCTGTAATCATTAAGGAAGTCGACTGTCCTGTCTTGCTCCCACAGAGCAGCTGGTGAATTTGAACTGTTGACCTTTTGGTTAGCAGCCAAGTGCTCAACCATCTTCCCCCCCCCCACCCCCCCGCTGTCGCTCCTTTTTTTTTTCTCAACCCTCTTTTGACCAAGGCTCCCCGTTTTTAAATCATACACTCTCAGACTGCGACACAGAGGTGTTCTCAAATGTAATCTCATTTTGCTTTCCTTTTAGCCTTTTCTGATAGGGCTTTCAAAGTTTTTAAATAGACACCTGACACATGGTGCTCTTAAATTCTTAAACAGTATGGGTTATTCCTGGCTACTAGGACTTCAGAAGACTTTAGCTTTCAGACTTTAATTAAGATGATTTATTTTACCGTGACAGTGTTTTTGTGTTCTTTGCAAGTAAATAATTCAAAGTGACAAAATAAGATGATGATCATATGGTCATTCAGGTTATAGCCAGAGTTGCATTGTGAAATGATGTTATTTGTAAAACATTCCAATCAAGACAATAGACTGTCTAGGCATCAAAGAATCAGTATCCTACCCTCCTAAGGTAGAAGAGTTAACTCTTGTGTGCAAGAATGTCCACATTCAAACACTTATCAGCCAGTGTGTGCATGTGGAGTGCTCTCTTTCCCTTATTCATGCTTAAGAAAATGAGATTTCATGTTCAAGAGAGTGCACCACATATTCACATTCACCTACTGTTGTCCAGAGACCATCACTGTGTATATACACATATACACATATATGTCCATCTGCTATCTTAATACTACTTAAATATATACACATAGATCTATTTCCCCATAGTCATATATAAGTATATTTACATATGTACATGCCTGTATTTAGAACTCTATAAATGCCGTTTGCCTCCTAGTTCTTTCCTCTATTTCCTTTTACTTGTCTCTTGTCTCACTATCATGCTCACCCTTCATTTGGGTTTCAATAATTCCTGTCGGTTACATTGCCCTTGACCAAGCCCTGCCAGGTCTCCTACACCCTCCTCACCACCAATTTTGGATCACTTATTTTCCCTTGTCCCTGGGTTTGCTAACACACACTTCCTTTCCCTCACCCCTTCCTCTCCCATGTCCCCACCCCCAGAATCATCGGTCCTGTTGTTTTCTCCTCTAGATTGTTTATCCTGCCTATCTTACCTAGATAGACGTGCAGAGGTAATAACATGCACAAAAAAACAAGACAAAGCAAAACAGAGCAACAAAAGAAAACAAAACAACCACAAAAAACAATGCCAAAAAAAGCCTGTAAATAATTCAATATCTGTTTGTTGACTTTTAGGAGTGTTTTCTGGTTGAGTCTAATGGGTTGCCACACTCTGGCCCCGACGTCTATTTTTGGTATTCCCTGAGGACTGTTTCTGTTGCTCTGTTTCCCTACTGTTCTATTGCATGCCCTTAGTGTTTTGCCTTGGTGTGGTGGAGTCAGATCAGGCGCAATTCCCACCCTGTGTCTCCAGTGTTGTCCCCCAGTAGGGTTATGGGATGTCTTGTACTGTCTTGTAGTGGGGTTGGCCATACGGTCCTCTCTGTGCATTGTCCTCAAGGCTTGGTGGACCAGGATATGCTCCCCTCAGTCTTTCTCCCCCTTCCTTTGTTCCTGTGTGCTCTCATTAGACATGGCCCTCTCCTCAAGCTGTCGTTTCAGTGCTGTCCACTGAAGTAAATTCTTCTGGGGGGAGAGAAGACTGTCCACATAGTTGGGATTGGGGTCAACCTCGCAGACCTCGCAGACCTCTCTACTGGTTCCCTGCTTCATTCCAGTAGGTTGCATTCACATTTTGGAGCACCAGGTTGAAGTCTGGTCCCTCCTTCCCTGTGGAGATATGAGCAATACCCTCACCTTGGGTGGCTTAGTGACCTGTTTCCCAGCTACCTATTTCTTTCCTCCCACCCTTCTTTTAAGTTGGCTAACGTATGTACCCCGGATTTGGTCTGCCTTTACTACACATTACAAATGTTTGTACACAGTAGCTTTTTCCCTATGCCCCTTTTGCATTTTTTTCTTTTTGTTTTTTATTTTTTATTTTTGGGTCATCACTGCCCTCTGGTAGGAGTAGGAGGCCCAGCTTTGCTCCTGCTGGATACCACCTTTTTAATCTCCTCTTCTTTGGTCTTATCTGATGTGTATAGTAGTCTGATAGCCTTCTGTTTGTTGATCTTGTATCCTGCCACTCTGCCATATTCCTCAATTGCTTCCGGTACACCCCTTGTGAAGCTTTTTGGATTTTCCATATATGAAATCATATCATCTACGAATAACAACAGTTTCACCTCTTCCTTCCCCAGGCGAATATCTTTGATGTCTTTTCTTTGCCTTATGCTGTTAGCTACAACCTTCAGTACAATGTTGCATAAAAGTGGGAACAAGCGGCATCCCTGTCTGCTCCCCCTTTTCAAAGGGCTTTTGTTAGTCTTTTTTCCATTGGCTACCACGTTGGCTGTTGGTTTTTCCATATATAACTTGTATATCTTCAGGGATTTTCCTTGGGTTCCTATCTTTTGAGTGTTTGAAACAGGAATTGGTGTTGGATGTTACCAACTGCTTTTTCCTGCATCTATTGATAGTATCATGTGGTTTTTATAGTTTTTCATGGCAATGTGGTGAATGAAACTAATGGTCTTTTTATAAAGATATTTTTAAAGGCATGGCAGAATTCAAATTGAAAAGAGAATGGGAGAGGAAGATACTAATGGGCAATATCTTTCCAGAAGATAAAGCAGATAAAACAAAGTCAATATAGGAGAAAACCCAACATGTGCCAACAAGGAGGGTGAAAGTAAGGTGTGAGAGCATCCTTACAACCCCCCTCTCCCATGTAATTGCCTTGGTCTGCTTAAGCTCCTACATAACTTTTAGCTATGAGCTAACAGAAAGGCTGGGGAATCTGATTCCAGAGGCACCTTGGAAGAAAAGCATGGCCAGCTATTTCTGAAGAAGAAAAATCAACCTTGACAGCTTTATAGTTTTCTTCTGAGCACATGGGGCTGTCATGAATCAGAATCAACTGGAGGCAATAGGCTTCTTAAAACTGCCACTGTCCTTTGTTTCCCGAGGTCAATACATTGACATGCTTTCCTTCCATCCTGCCTTTTGCCCATCCTTCCTTCTTTCCTTTCTTTCTCTTTTTAAAACTGCGTGTTTCCATGCAGACCATTTTCAGTGTCGCTTGTTTTTCTGAGGAATGGTCTATAATAAAAGGACCCAACAAACTTCCTCATAGGAGAATAAGTTAAGAAGTATTTCTACTGGGGCCTCCACTTCATATGTGCATGTGTTAATTCCAAATAAACCTGTTTTTTGGGGGGGGCATCACTGCCCTCTGGTGGTCGTGGGAGCTACCCAGCACAGCTCCTGAGAGCCACCACTGGATTTGAACCGCTAAGCTCGAGGGTCGCAGTCCCATACTCAACCACTTATGCCACCAGGGCTCAGCCCAACAAACCTGTTTAAACATGTCTCCTGGGCAAATGGATGGCTACAGACAATTCTCCTTGTAATAAACTTGCCTTAGTCTTGTTACAGTGCTTTCCAAAAGCAGATGCTGTCCACGCAGTGGTGTTGGAGAGGATCTACTGGGCAAAGCAGTCAACTCAAAGGAGATACCAGCTATTTTGGAGATCCCAAGGGAGAAATGTGACAGATTTTCTTGGAGCATACAAGATTATCATGGAACTTATGTGGAAATTTTAAGAAAACTGAATGGTGAGAACCAAATTCATTATCAGTGAATCAAATTTTACACATAAAAAAGCCGGGAGAATTGCACTGAGGGCTTTTTTTTTTTGGGGGGGGGGCATCACTGCTCTCCGGCGGTGGGAGTAGGAGGCCCAGCCCCACTGCTGGAATTGAATCTCCGTCCCAGTCGGCCGCAGTCCTGCGCACAACCACTACGCCACCGGGGTTCAGCCCTACTTTTCTTATATATTGCGGCATTCTCTTGGTTTTGTTACAATTAAATATATATATATATATATATATATATAATTATTATTATTTTTGGGGGGACATCACTGCTCTCCGGCGGTGGGAGTAGGAGGCCCAGCCCCACTGCTGGAATTGAACCTCCGTCCCAGTGGGCCGCAGTCCCGCGGACAACCACTACGCCACCGGGGCTCAGCCCTATTTTGTTTTTTCAATCATAACAATGTACCTGGTCATTCTTTTAGGGTGGCAAGTCCTTTCCTACCAAAATTTCCTTGGGAAACTCTACTCAATCCACCATAGAGTCCTCCTCTTGTCCCTTCAGGTTTTTTTGTTTTGTTTTGTTTCCAACATTCAAAGAATACTGAAAAGAAATAAATACAATTTAAGTACTTCAAGGACACTCACACTGCCATCCTGACATGGTATCAATGGAAAAGCTTAGAACTCCTCAGTGTTTAGAGAGATGAAAACACTGTTTTCTAAAGCACATAGACTCAGATGGACAAATAAATACACCCACCCCATTTAGCAAATATACTTTCCTGCTGAAATAAAATAACCATTTCATCATATATTTTCTCAAAAAGAACTGGTTATCTGGACTCTATTCCAGTTGTATCACAACTCTATTATATTCTTTTTCAATAGTTTTATATGAAATTTTACTCTCTCCTAAACCAAGTGCTTCCTGACAAACCATTTTTCCCAAATGTATCTAATAAGCTTTTGCATACCTTAATTCCATGCATATGTTTATTTTTTCATTTAGGAGGACAATGTATGTTTATATTTTGCTTGCTTGTTTGCGATTAATTTGCCCATCACAAAAGAATCCAAGTCCACTTCAGTTGTACTTTTCCTCCTTTGGTAGCCATTTGGATCAGTGTTTAGATCGGAGACACTGGAATCTGGAGGGGTTTTTTTTTGGGGGGGGGGGCATCACTGCTCTCCGGCGGTGGGAGTAGGAGGCCCAGCCCCACTGCTGGAATTGAACCTCCGTCCCAGTGGGCCACAGTCCCGCGCACAACCACTACGCCACCGGGGCTCAGCCCGGAATCTGGAGGGTTTTTAAGGCTGTGACTTCTTTAAAAAATTTGAACTTTGCTTATTTGTATGTTTTTTATTGATTGATTTAATTTTTGTTTGTGAAATGTGATACCTATAAAGGAAAATATATTTTATGTGATTTTACAAGCCATATAATTAAATCAGTGGCAGTATTTCATTAAACTCCTTTTAGATATGGTTTCTGTTGTTTTTTTCCTTTTCCCACCCCATCCCTCCATCCTTTTCTGTCCTTGCCCTCACTCGACCTACCCCCAATCCCAGCTTCAATGCAGTTCTAAAGTTGTATCCTCTTTTGTGAAAACTTTTTTCTTGATAATGGTGTCATAAACTATTTTTTCTTTATGGCATTGACTAACTTTGCTGAGTATAATATTCTCTTATTTTATTAAGGTATATATTTATAATTCGACATGCATTGTATTATATGACTATTAATCTAGTAAGAACTGGCATGTGTATATTATTAAATCTTCCTGGAAGTTTCAACTCATTTATGCCAGGAAATTTGAGAGCTATCTACTTGATCAACTGATAGGAAAATGTGTACATTCATTTTCATTCCCCCAAAAGGTGATCCAACAGAATTCATATTAAGCAGTATCATTAATATAATACACAAGTAAAATTTTACTGAGGATAACTCAAAAACTGTTCTGGCAGCATATCAACAGGGAACTGTCAAAAAATCATGCTGGATTCACAAGAGAACTTGCAAAAAGGGATATCATTGCTGATGTTAGATGAGTCTTAGCTGAAAATCAAAGAATACCAGGAAGATTTCTGTGTCTTATTGACTATGCAAAGGCATCTGACTGTGTGGAACATAACAAACATTTTAAAGAATGAGAATTCCAGAAATTTAATTGAGTTCTTGTGAAACTTGTACATAGAGCAAGAAGCAGTCATTTGATCAGAACAAAGGTTACTGCATGGTCTTAAATCAGTGTCCGACTTGTTTTCTTTAACCATACTTATTTAACGTGAGCAAATAATCCGAGAAGCTTGGTAACATGAAAAAACTGTGTTGTCAGGTTTAGAGAAAGACTCATTAGCAACCTAGGACATGCAGATGTCACAACCTTGTCTCTTAAAAGCAAAGAGGGGGCTGAGCCCCGGTGGCATAGTGGTTGTACATGGGACTGCGGCCCACTGGGAATGGAGGTTCAATTCCAGCTCCACAGGAGGAAAGGTTGGGCCTCCTACTCCCACCACCAGAGGGCAGTGATGCCTAAAAAAAAAAAAAAAAAGCAAAGAGGACTATTACACCTTAACAAAAAGAAAACACAAATCCTCACAATTGAACCAATAAGTAACATCATAATAAACAATGGGAATACTAAAGTTATTGTGGCAGTCACCTAATCTGGTGTCAATTTGAGGATTAAGAGTGTAGGGGTGGAGTCTAGCCAGTCAATCTGGAGGAAGCCAATAAGACCTCTGTGTGGGCATGGTCTTCTCCTGAGAATTCTGGAAAATGTGCTAAGTCCTTCTTGGAGGTGAAGAAACTATCTCTCTCGGTCACTTCCTTGGAGATTTTCTACTGACAACACTTGCTGCCCGAGAGACTCAACTAATAAGGCTGGCTCCCTGAGACATCCCTGAAAAGAAGCCACATAGACCAACCCAGGTGCAGCAAGAAACCTGAACCTAGAGAAGCTATGTGGAGACTCCTACCAGTGCTGAGATGCTTACAGCACCACTGAATCCAAAGACTTTCCACCTACTGACCTGTATTCATCCTGCATTTGGCTTCATTGGATGTGTTTCATGAGTTTGAAGGACTTTATAGATTGCTGTCGGATATATGGGCTAATATTGGATATATGGACTTGATCTTGACTGGACTGGGATAATTTCTTTTTTGGGGGCATCACTGCCCTCTAGTGGTGGGAGTAGGAGGCCCAGCCTTTGCTCCTGTGAGCTGAAATTGAACCTCCATTCCAGTGGGCCGCAGTCCCGTGCACAACAACTACGCCACCGGGGCTCAGCCTGGGATAATTTCTTTTTTTCTTTTCTTTTTTTTGGCATCACTCCTCTCTGGTGGTGGGAGAAGGAGGCCCAGCCCCACTGCTGGAATTGAACCTCCGTCCCAGTGGACCGCAGTCCCGCACACAACCACTACGCCACTGGAGCTCAGCCTTTAATAGTTTTTTTTTGGGGGGGGATAATTTCTTAATGGACAGTCATCCTTTATTAAAAAAAAAAGCTCTCTCTTATATAAATATGCATGTTTATGTATTTGTTCCTCTAGTCTACCTGGACTACCAAGGTTATCATAGATTTCATTTTCCTTACATCCAAAATCATATTTTAGAGAAGTAGCAGGCAAGAAAACAAAACAATACTGCATTAGGCAAATTTACTGCAAAATTCTCTTTAAAGTGTTGAAAAGTAAAGGAATAAGATGTGCCTGACTAAAGCCATAGTATTTTCAGTCATCCTATATGCATGTGACAGTTAGGAAACGAGTAACGAGAACCAAAGAATTGATGGAGTTGAATTGTGGAATTGACAAAGAATACTGAACACACCGTAGACTGCCAAAATAATGAACAAATCTGTCTTGGAAGAGGTATAGTCCAATTCCTTAGAAGCAAAAATGGTCAGACTTGTCTTATGTACTTTGGATATATTACTGTTTGGAGGAGCCCCTAGAGCATGACATCATGCTTGGTTGAGGGCCAGTAAAAAGAGAAAGACCCTCAACAAAATGGACTGACACAGTGGCTCTGTGGGCTCAAACATGGTGACAATTGTGAAAATGCAGTAGGATTGGGCAGTATTTCGGACTTTTGCAAATGGCCTTGCTATGAGTTGGACTCAACTCAATGCTGCCTAAAAACAAATTTTCCTATTCATGAGTACTGTGTGATGTTCAAAAAAGTTAGAGGTTTTTTTTGTTTACTGTGCCATTTTTCTTGAATCTGTTCTAAGCTATTTTATAAGTGTCAATATTGTGAATTACAATTGATAATGTGAGTATTGCAAAATGCTGTTGGTTATGGTATATTTAATCCTGCATTCTAAAATCTCTAATAATTCTAATTTTTAAAGATGTTTCTTTCATTTTTGAGAAATACCATTATACCATGAAAAAAGGTACATATATTCTCTGTTCCAATATTTATGCCATTTAAGTTTGGAGGGGGGGGGACTCTTGTTACAATAGATGAAACTTTCAAATTATCTGGAATTATACTGGTGAATATTAATATTGCAGTTGGTCTTTGATCTTAATGTCTGTACCATTAAGTTTTCACTCAATAATATAATCTTGCTGATTGTTGGCAATTTATAATTTTATTAAAAACAAAATGCTGTCCTTGAGTAAATTCTGACTCATAGTTACCCTTGAGGATAGGACTGAGCTAGCCCTTTGAAGTCCGAGACTTTCAAATATTGACAGAGGCAGAGAGCTTCACCTTTCTCCTCCAGGGTAAATAGGTGGGTTCTAACCTGTGACCTTTCAGTTAGCAGATCAACATGTAGCGCACAGATCAACCGGGTCTCCTTCTCATCTTTATTACATTTAAGTAATTTCTTTCCATGCCTATCTGACTTGTAATTTTTACTAGGACATCTGCTTACCTTTAATATTTCTTTCATTTATTGACATTATCATACAAAGGTTTATCTTTAATTTGATAATACCCTAAGTTATTTTATATATTTCTTGATGTTATTATAATATTGCATTATGGATAAAGGGGCTTGGTTGTAAAATGTTTAAGTGCTCTTCTGCTAACCAAAGTATGGCAGTTAGAACCTGGCCAGAGGCTTTAAGGGAGAAAGACCTGGTATCTACTTCTGCAAAGACTCTGAACTCATAAAAACCAACTCACTGCCATGGAGTTGATTCCAAATCACAGTGATTCTAGGGCAAAGTAGAACTGCCACGCTGGGTTTTCAGAGTAGAATAGAAAATCACATCTTTCTCATTCGAAGCAACTGGTGATTTCAAACTGTTGACTTAGCATTTAGCAGTGCACTATGTAATTACAGTGTATACTACACCAAGAGCCTAGAAAATTCTGACTATTCTACTCTGACACAGGTGGTCCCTTAGAGTTGAATATCAACTCAAAACCACAAAACAACATCAACATATTTTGGAAAAAACACTGCAGGATCATTCCTATGCTTCTCAAAACATTTTAGGTGATTTACCAAAAGATAGAAACCTCTTTAATTCACTACACAAATTTAACCATATCCTTAACCAACATCTCCCCACACCCCCACTCCCAAGCAAACCAAAACCCAACTCAGGCATCAAGTCAATTCTGACTCACAGCGGCCCTTCAGGACCAGGTACAACTGCCTCTATGGATTACTGAGACTGTGATTCTTTGTTTCCTCTTTTGGTAAACAGCTTTAAAGGTGCTACGTTCACATATCACACAATTCAATAGTTCAGTCATACTGAGAGGAGTTGTACAATCATTACTACCACAATCAATTTTAGAACATTTTCTCTTTTTTTCTCCCATAGTTAAATCATTTTTAATACATAATCACAATCAGGTCTAGGGTTCCCTCCCCCTTTTTACGTACACTGTTTGCTTCCCAACCCCCTCACCCTCCTTTTCTCCCACCTCCCACCCTTACCTTCCCTATAAACCCTTGCATCAGTTCTTATCTCTATGTAATTTTTTTTGTTGTTGTTGTTGGGCATCACTGCTCTCCGGTGGTGGGAATAGGAGGCCCAGCCCCATTGCTGGAATTGAACCTCCGTCCCAGTGGGCCGCAGTCCCGCGCACAACCACTACGCCACCAGGGCTCAGCCCCTCTATGTAATTCTTTATAGACATAGAAAGCCTCAAGTTTCTCCTGCACAGCGGTTGATGAATTTAAACTGCTGACCTTGCAGTTAGAACCTCAGTGTATAACTACTACGCTACCAGGGCTCTCCTTAATGCCAAAACCTAATATAAAATATACAACACCAAAATTATAGAATATTCTCACGAGATTGAAAGTAAATATCTTTTTTTTTGGGGGGGGGGCAATCACTGCTCTCCGGTGGTGGGAGTAGGAGGCCCATCCCCACTGCTGGAATTGAACCTCCATCCCAATGGGCTGCAGTCCCATGCACAAACACTATGCCACCGGAGCTCAGCCCTAGTAAACATCTTTTTAAAATTAGTGAACAAAATCCAACAGCATGTTAAAATGAGTAAAACAGATATTATGGGAACATAATTAGAAAACCTAAGAAACTTAGTCCTAAAATGCAAACATAAAAGTGTATGGAAATTGTTAGAAAATCAATAGCATTGCTTTACACTATAAACAATTAGTTTGAATAAAAATGGAAAGAGAGAAAAGTCCTATTCCTGTCATAGTTTCCTTTTTTAACAAGGTTCTTGGAAGGGAAAAAATGGTCATTGGTGTTATTAAAGTTTTGCTAAGCATGATATTGAAAAATGGAAAGGAAAGCAAACATGAGGATAACACAATGTGTTGTGCAATGATTAATTCATGGGAGACCATTTAGCAGTAGTGCCCTAGATGCACTGCTGAATTATCCGTTAATCTCCCTGCCCATGTTTCCATCCCCTCCCCAAAGCTTGTGCCCCAGTCCAATTCAATTTTTGAAAAAGTACTTTCTTTTATTCTGACAGATTTTGATATAAGGCCATGGATAATGTTCACTTAGCAGCTGTGTGTTGAACTTTGTTGCACTGGTGGTGGAAGGTCTACATGTAGCTCAGATGGGTCCCTGAGAAGTGCACAAAGGTGCATGACTTAAACTCACCCAGAGGCTCATCAGAAGATAGGCCAGGTGATCTACTTCCAAAATATTAGCTATTAAAAATTCTGTGGATACTTTAGTAAATGTTAGGTGCATGATTAGCCTCAATACTGACATTTGTAAACATTATGGGTTTAAAACAGCTACATTTGGCATGCTGATGTAACTACCTCTAAGATTATGGTCCTTATATCCCTTCAAATCTGGAATTGCATCAACCCCCAGGGATTTTTTTCAGGTAAGCAATAGACAGGCCTATAAAGCAAACAATAATACTATAGAGAACAATTCTCCTCAGAACAATTCACTTTAGGAGATCAAAAGAGCAGCACTTGTCAAATAAATCTCAAAAGAAAGGAAGGGATAAGGAGAAAGGAATTGATGGAAAGGGGAATCCCAAGGATAATGTGGGACGCTATCCAGAGAAGCAATGTATGCCTCATTGCGGTACCAGAGCAAGAACAAACAAACAAACAAAATGGAGAGAGAAAATAGCACAAGAAATCTTGGAAGAAAATATCCCCAACATCACATAGGAGGGTAAAAAAGCTATTAAAAACATTGAGAGAATACCAAATAGGGGTAGACTCCCCTCCTCCACTCGTAAAGAATCCTATCTGCAGCAAAATTCTCTCAAATGTGGGGAGAAATAAATGTACTACCAGACAAGAAAAAGAACTTATAAAAATAAAACCAGTATTACAAAAAACACTAACAGAATCACTATGGGCAGGGAGTCAACAATGGTACCAAACCTGACAGCATCACACAGCACAACATCATTTATAAATAAAATACACTAAGTGTGGCACTCAAGCACACAGAAACAGAGGAAGAACAAAGACACTAAATAAAAAATCACATACAAAAAAGAGAGGGAAAGAAATAAACACACACACAGTGAAATGATAGCAACAAACCTGGATATATTGAAATGACACTGCATGTCAGTGGAAAAAATGACTAATTAAAAGGCTTAAGGATTAGAGAGCAAAACCCTGACATATAATGCCTACTAGAGACATACATTAAATTCAAAGATAAAAGTAAAATCAAAAACAAAAGGTGGCCAAAAAAATTGACCAATAGCAATCATAATAAGAAAAGGGGTAGGGCTGAGCCCCGGTGGCGTAGTGGTTGAGTGCGGGACTGTGGCCCATGGACTTGGCGGTTCAAATCCAGCAGCAGCTGTCCAGGAGCAAGGCTGGGTAGCTCCCACGACCATCGGAAGGCAGTGATCTCCTCCCACCCCGAAAAAAAAGAAAAGAGTACAATTTTAATTGCTGACAATACAGACTTCCAGGCAAATACATAATGAGAGACAATGATGGGCACTATATAATGATTAAAGGAAGAATATGAACCAGGAACATATAACCTTAATAGGCATATATGAACCCAGTGAAAAAGTCTCAGAATACATCAAATTCTCACCAGGATGAAAACAAAACTAACCAGCATGATGATTATTATAGGAGACCTCAACATACTGTTCTCAAAGAAAGAAAATTAATAAAGAGACAGAAGAGTTAAACCACACAACCAACTAGCTCCACCACTTGGATATAAGCAGAGCATTCCAACCAACATTGTACAGTATACAATGTATACTGTAGTGCAGTATACATCTTTCTACAATGGATACAGTACTTGCTGCAGAATATTTCACGTGTTAGGACAATCATTGAGCAAGCCTCAACAATTTAAAAAACATTGAGATCCTACAGTCTATTTACTCAGATCACAATGTTATAAAATAGGGAATCAGCAATAGAAAGAACAGCAACATAAAGACAAATACATGAGACTGAACAACATTCTACTTAAAAACTATTAGATAATAAATCAAATAAAAGATGAAATTAAGACATTTCTTTAAACAAATGAGCATGATAATACAACATAGCAAAACCTTTGGGACTCAACAAAAGCAATTATCAGAGGATAATTTATTGCAACTAACGCACACATGTAAAAGAGGAGATCCAAAATCAACACCTTAACACAATACCTTCAAAAATTAGAACAAGGGCAACAACATATGAGGGAATACTCACCCCCATGGAAATTTTCCCCAAAATTATGTATTCGAGTTTTTAACAAAACAACCCTGTCATCTTCAAAGTACTTTCCATTGCCCTTAATACATTTGTCAAGTCTGCGATTTCATTCTTCAAAACATTTTTCAAGCTCATCTCTTTGGATGCTGACAGCACTTCCCTCTTTTTTTCCCAACCTTTTCTACATTGTCAAATCACTGTCCTTTCAAGTCCCTCTTTATTCAAGGAAACAAAAAAGAAGTTGCAGGGAAGAAGGTCAGGTGCATAAAGTGTGTGGGGCAAAAGAGGTATGCTGGTTCTTGCCCTAAAACTGACACACTGAAATGATTGCATGAGCAGGTGGATTGCCATGGTGGAAAAGCCTATCTCTCATCTGCCACAAATCAGGATTTTTTGGGGGGAGGTTGCACGTGGTTACACAATCTTTTCAGAACCTCTAAATAGAAAGCTTAGTTAACAGTCTGTCCTGGTGGAACGAACTCCAAATGCACTAGAAGTTTACTTTTTTGTCCTTTTGGGAAGTCAATAGATAGCCAGAATGAGGCTTGTCATCAATCAACATTTATGTTTTTTGAAATGAGAAAACCACTTGTACACTTGAGTTTTCTCCATAGTGCTGTCCTTGTAAGCAGTGTTCAACATCACAACAGTTTCTGTGGCATCTTTTCCTGAGCAGGACACAAAATTCCAGAGCCATACAGTGTTCTCTTAAATTGATCATTGCAAAAATGAGGCTCAAGCAAAACTGTTTTTTACAAAATAATTCACTGTGACCAGAGAGAACCTGCCCAGGCAACACCTCTGGGTGCATGAACTCAGAGCAAGTTGTTTGATGCTTGCCAACTGGGGAAAATGCACACAATGAGAGTTCTGCTGCACCCAATTCAATTCCGTGTTTTGGGAATACCCCCTCATAAATTCTCCAAACAGAAGAAAAGAAAAATTTTAAAGAGAGATCATAAATAAATGTATTGGAAAAACCAACAAGACTAGAATTTGGTACTTTGAAAGGCTTATCAACATTGAAAAACCATTAACAAGCATAACAAAGAAAAAGAAGATGCAAATATCTAAAACTAGACAAGGAAAAGGGGGAAATCACAAAAACAAGACCAAAACCCAAATGATAATAGCAGGCTACTAAATGAAACTTTACTCCAAGTTTCATAATCTAGAGGAAATGGACAAATACATTGAAATACACCATTTACCCAAATTAACGTAAACACAGGTAGGAAAGTTGAACTAGAGAAAGTCAAAAAGAAGATTCCAACCAAGAAAATCTCAGGACCAGAGGGCTTCACAGGGGAATTCTATCAAGCATACTGTGAAGCACTATCACCAATTTTGCACAACTATTCCAGATTATAGAAAGGGACAGCAACTCCCAAATTCATTCTACAAAGTGAGCACAACCCTGATACAAGATCCAGGCAAAGACCCCACAAAGAAAACTACAGCCCAATATCCCTCATGAACATATATGCAAAAATTCTCAACAAAATCCTGGCCAGAAGAATCCAACAGTAATTAATCATGATCAAGTGGGATTCATACCAAGGCATCAAGGATGGTTAAACATTTTTAAAAATCGATGCAATCCATCATATAAACAAGACAGAGAATAGGAATCACATGATCAGATCAAATGTAGAAAAAGCGTTTGATGATATCTAGCACCTATTTCCAATGAAATAAAAACAAAACTCAATGAAATAGGAATATAAGGGAAAATACTCAACAGAATAAAGCCCACGTAGGAGAACTGAATGGCCAATATCACACTAAATGAGGAACAATTGGAAGCATTTACCCTGAAAAACAGAAACTATACACGGGTTTCCCTTATCACCACTCTTATTCAACATGGTTCTAGAAGTCTTTGCCAGAACATTAGACAAGAATAAGAAATCAAAGGACGACAATTGGATAAAGAATTGAAACTCTCACTATTTGCAGACAATGTAATTTTATAAGGATAGAACCCCAACCAAGGACTCCACAAAAAAACTGTTGAATATAATTGAGATATTTGATAAAGTAGCAGAATGCAAGATCAGCAAACAGAAATCAATCAGATTCCTACATACCAGTGAAAATAGCTGGAAAAGATAGCAATAAAACAATATCATTTACAACAGCCACACTTAGGAAGAAACATAACCAAAAAAGCACACAAAAGACCTGTACGAAACATTACTACAAGAAACCAAATGACAACTATGCAATGGGAAAATATGCCATGTTCAGGAACAGAAAGACGATATTGTGAAAATATCAATATTACCGACAGCAATCTACAAAATCTACAAAGCAATTCTCATCCAAATCCCAATTCCATTCTTCAACTAAATGGGAAAAACCCAAAAAGCTATTGCCAACTTCATATGGAGAAGAAAGAGGCCCAGGATGAACATCAAACTCCTCTAACTAAAGAACAAAGGAGGAGGCCTTGGCACTATTCAAGCTCAACACCAACTATAGAGAGAACCCTGGTTGTCAAAGCATCCTGGTACGGATACAATGATAGTCTGCACAGAAGAGAAAAACCAGAAATAAAAGGTGCTCCCTACAGCCAACGATTTTTGACAAAGGACCAAAAAACATTAAATGGTAAAGTGACATCCTCTTCAATTAATAGTGCCGGAAATATTGGATCTCCATCTGCAGAAGAATAAGACAAGATCCATACTTCATCCCATGCCCAAAAACAAACTCAGGATAGATTAGGGACCTAAATATAAACTCTCAGGATCATCAATCAGAAAACTGGGACAATATCAGGGGGTGGCGGGCCTCCTGATAGACTCACAGCAAGGGTTCAACAGGCAGTTGTGTAGCAATAATTATTATTTATTATAACACCAACATAGAGATCATGAGAGAGGGAGAGAGAGAGAGAGAAAAGAGCATTTCAAGTTACATATATATCCTTTCATGATGCATGCTCACTTCCACCCCGCTATGTGGTCCACGTGGAGAGGGAGACAGGCGAAAGGCAACCTGGATGGAGGCAGGCTGGTAGGAATGAGGCTTGGGAGAAGCAAGCTGAGAAAGACCCTCTATCTTACATCCCTTCCCTCTGGAGCTAAGGTCAGGCCCCCAATTACAGGTAAGGACATACGTCACAGGAAGGGGTTGTGCCATGTGCACACATTATAGGAAAAGGGGGCTATCAGGGTCCCATGTGAGGAGACAAGACCCCAGAATCCTGGACATGGCTAAACAGGTTAGGCTAGAGATCATTAACATCAGCACGTGAATCCGCCCACAGGCTTCAAAGGAAGGGAGCCATCATCCTAACAGCAGGGGAGTTAGCTCTGTAGTGAGACAGCACAAAAGCCTTAGATAACTAGGAGTTTCAGGGAAAATAGCTAATTCAACTTCTATGACAAATACTGGTAAACAGTTTGCCTAATATTTGGAGTATAACAAGTGTGGAAAAGTTCTGTCTTCACCCGACAGGACAAACAAGAATTCTGTAGGACACACACAGACTGCCAAATATAATAAAAGAAGCACACACAATGGAAGATAGAATAGGTGACTGGCACCTATTAAAAATAAACCCTTGGCTGAGCCCCGGTGGCGTAATGGTTGCGCACGGGACTGCGGCCCACTGGGACGGAGGTTCAATTCCAGCAGTGGGGCTGGGCCTCCTACTCCTACCACCGGAGAGCAGTGATGCCCCCCAAAAAAGAAAGAACATACAACCCAGCAATATCTTTTTTGGGCATATACTCCAAAGGAGTAAGAAACAGATTTTTGCTTTTCTGTGTTCATTGCAGCACAGTTCACAATAGCAAGAATGTAGAACAGCCCAAAAGTCAATTAGTTAAAGAAAGGATAAACTCTGGTACAGACACACAATAGGAAGAAAACCTAGGTGAAACCACAAAGCCCCTCCTCACATGGAGGGACCTGGAAACCATTTCGCTGAGTGAAAATAGTCAATTGCAAAAGGACAAATCTTGTATGAATCCACTGCTTTTAAGACTAAGCATCAAAAAAACAAAACAAAACAAAAGAATAAACATCAAGATGGAGATAATCTTCTGTTCACAGGTCATGTAATCTAATCTGGTCTCCCAAGCTACTTAATACCCATGAACCATATAGTACCCCCTTTATATGTACATCTTAAAAACCACTTTGAAAGAGGAGACCTCACCTCAGCTGGACCCAGTTGCTCCAGATGAAGCAACTGAGGAGATGAAGAAGTCCATTCAGTTGCTGCTGTACGACGTTGTTCTGAGATCACCTCGAATCAACAGACACCTATGCAAGAAGGATAAGCAAATGCTAATGGGAATTCAGGTCAAGAAGGGAGGGATGGTGATGTCTGTTTCAGAAAAGGTGATTACATTTCTCTTGGTGTGAATATTGGGGGAAGCAACCTCCCACTGGGGGGAAAAATGCTAAAATTATTTACAGAGAACCCAAGAGGAAGAATATGCCTGCTGTTCATAGTCATAATTTGCCTATGCTTTAAAGTTATGCAGAAGGTTTTCAGCGGCTTCTTCCTCAGAAATGAGAAGCCGAATCCTTCTTTGTTGTCTGTTCTTAGCCCGGAAGCTCCACTGAAACCTAATCAATTTGGGGGACCTCCTGGCAATTGAACACCACTGACATAGCTTCCAGCATCACAGCCACGCTACCAAAAACGGTGGCGTGGTGAAGGACATCATGATTACCAAAGTAGAGGAGCAGCGAAAAAGAGGGAAAAGAAGAAGCCTGCATCCACAGGCTCAGGTAAGGGAACAGTGGAGAGGAGGGCGCAGGACTGTACGCTGTTGTGCCTGGGGTCGCTACAGGTCAGAACCAACTCGGTGTCACCTAACAACAACATGCAAATAAATGGACACTTTTGACCTAGTTTCTCTCCAGCGCGTGTGCTATAGACTCCTGGAACCTCAGAGTCAGTCCTCTCAGGGCGCACAACATCCTTCATAGCCCACACCAGAAGAATGGGATGTGGGGACCCCACTAAAGTGAACTGGGCTTTACCTCAAACTCATCTGCAGCAGATTTAAGGAAGTGACATATTCGCGGGGCCAGTGCATTAGTTAATGTGGTTCTTCTAGTCAAAATCTATACCTTCCACCAAATGACCTTTCCCTGCATTGATCCGGTAAGAAAGTGGGAGGGGGGCGTTGGTGGGGAAGAGAGAGTGATAGGATTCACCTGTGAGTATTTGCCAACAGACTTCCCTGGAAGATGTCCTGCTGTATATACAATGAGCCCTCTGAGGCAGAAGGAAGGACTTCGTTACCTGCAGGGGCCAGGAGTAGAATCCATCCTCTGGAATTGAGGTCCCTGCACAGTGAACCTCCTGGGTCTAGAGGAACAGCAGCAGAACCAGAAGGCAGAGCGTGGAACAGAGTGGTGAACTTCCCACCCCACCCAGAGCAAGTAAAGCTGAGTGCTTTTGTGTAGGCCTGTTGTGGAGTTGGTGACTGTGGGCACTTAATTCAGCTCGCTGAGTTTGCTGACCCATGGAGTTAAGGCTTACAACAAAGTGATATACCCCCAAGTGAGTATTTATTAGCACCCCAGGGGGGAGACCAACAACATTGCAATATGTCCTGATAACTAACCTAACCTACCTTGACCATTTCTCACTTATTAACTTCCATAATTAACTCTTTAGCTATGAATTTTGTCTGTTAGTTCTGGGTAGCCATTGCAATGGGTCTTAGAACCCAGAGAAGTAGAGAACATTAGTCTAGAGTTTAGACGTTACAATACTCCCTTAGACTTAAGGCCGAAACTCTCTAGTATGAGAAGACGTGAAAGACTGCTGTCCCAAGGTTATAGAATTGATGGTCTTGGACTTTAGTTTGGATCTCTTGCTTTGAGGCTGCCCAATGAATGGTGACCTGAGACTATCATATATTTTCTATTTTAATGCTTCTTTCCCCTTAAAACTTTTTATTAGGACATAATCCATATATCATGCCTTTCAATAGTTCAGCCATATCAAGCAGTATTATACAAATGCTACTACAATCATTTTCAAAACATTTTCTTCTTTCTTAAATTCCTTGATATAAGCTCCCCATTAACCCCCATCTTCTCTGCTATACCCCACCAGGAACCCTTGTTCTGGCTCTTATCTCCATAGATTCACCCAACTTGCGGTCCATATTGCCAAAAACATAGGAAAATACAGAATAGAGAGTCAAGAGTGCTGCCAACAATCACAAAATATAAGTGATAAACCCTAATTTGGAATAAAGAGAAAATACCAAAAACCAGATCAGGCACAAAGTATATCAAAGGGGAGATCAAATGAGAAGGTTTTAAACATCTGTTTCATATTTATTATTCTAACCCACTATAATCATTTCTATAATAGTCTGTCTGGTAACCAGGTTTTGTCATCTCTCAATTATGGTCAAAGGAAAATCACAGGAAGCGTAATCCATATGTAGCCCCTACAAATGTAACTTGGACTTCCACTGTCACCCATAGTCTTTGGCAAAACAGAGCCTTCTACAAATCGGAATTTCACAACTTTGACCCTAATACTATTTCCTCCTTCAGATTTGAACTATTTCATTTACAGATTCTTGGATCACAGATGTTGGTGTGCTTCTTTCATATGGACTTATGTCTCACTTAGATAGCTGCTTATTTGGAAACAAGCCTTTAAGACCTCAGACACTACTCTTTCTGACAGCCAGGCACCATCTGATTTCTTCACCACACTTTGCTATATTATGCACCCATATCTTCTTTGTTTCCTTCATGGGGGAAAGTATCAAGCAGGGTGACACTGTAGGAATTAATTTTTCGTAGAGTGGAGTTAGATGAAGTGTGAACCCCAAATCCATTCCTAAACCCTGTTTTCTCTCTTTCTCTGGTTCACTTTAGAGACATCTTTGTTATTGTTTTCCAGATTTTTTAAAATCCTTTTGGGGGGTTCATACAACTCATCACAATCCATACATCCATCCGAAGTATGTCAGCATGTTTGTACATTTGTTGCCCTGATAATTCTCAAAACATTTGCTTTCTGCTTAAGCCCTTGGTATCGGCCTCTCATTTTTACCCCTCCCGCTCTGCTACCCCATCTTCATTATGTTTCAGTAGAGAATCTTATGGATCATTTTCTTGGAGCATAAGCTCATTCTATTTATAGTGTCATAAATTTAGCTCATGGTAATATATTCAAAACACAATTGAGAAAGGAGTATTAAACAAGTATATGCTAACTATAAGTCATAATACATGGACTCTTGATTTGTACAGATTAAGTCCTTACATGACTGGACACTATTTACACAAACAATGGGAATTGCTGGTCAGGCAAAACCTTCAATAATATTTTTTCCTGCAATAATATTTAATGACAATGTCAGACACAGGTCTGCCAGAATAATACATATCTTAATAAGCAAAGATAAGTGGTAAGTAAATGTTAGTCTGCCTACCAACAGTCCAATGTTTTTGGTACAGCTGTCCTCTCCTTCTTTACACACTATGCAGTTTCAGCCTTATCCTTTGGATTAGAGGTGTGTTTGAGATAGAACCCAAGTCACCGAGTGAGGTTTCCACATCCTCTGGTATGGCCTTTGGAGTATGTTGTGTATTTCAAAAATCTATGGTTCAATGTCCCACTATTCTATGGCCCATGCCTGGGTCTCCAGGGTCTCCTTGCTTTCTTATGACATCTATTGGCCTGGGAGGCATGGTTCTGCCTCTGTGAATGAGTGTTATTGGAAGTTTTGTCTGATCACTAACCCTTACTGTTTGTGTAAACAGCGGCTAATCCCTTAGGTGTTTAATGTGTGCAAGACAACAATTCATGTATTTCAGTCTGAAAAGCTGGCGTGTTTGTAGGAGACAGTGGAAGCCCAAAATCCACTTGCAGGATCCTCACATGGGTTAAGCCTCCCATGAATCCACCTTGATCATTGTCAAGGGATGTAAATATCCTTGCTATGATAATGCTAGGTTAAAAAGCAATGTCCTTTCATTTGATCTCCTTTCAATCCATTTTAAAGTTGTTTTAGTTTATCATATTTTCTGCTTTCTTTTCAATTGAGATTTTTCTCTGATTTGTCCTTGTTGTTTCTTATATGATTTTCTGTATATGAGATCCAGAATAGGTAAGTCTATAGCGATAGTAATTGGACTAATAATTAGTTAGGGGCATGGCAGGTGAGGTTATTGGTAAATGGGGTGCTAACAGCAATAAATAAGAGAAGAAAATGTTTTTAAATCAATTTTGTGGTGACTGCGCAATTCTTTTTAATATGATTGACCTATTAAATTGTATGATGTGTATTATATGCCAATGAAACTTTTTAAAATACCATAGATCATAACACACACACACACACACACACACCAAGATTCCCCGAGTTGGATTTGATGAAAATTCCTTTTGCTTTTATGTGGCTTAGATGGAATCCCCTTACACTTAAAGAGTTGGATTCTTGCCTACTGGAAGCTTGCTGAGTCTAGGACCACATCCACTCATTTGTGGATTGAATGAATGTCTACTTCATACCAGGTGTTATACCAGTGCTGGGGATAGTGTGGGTAAGCCAACAGAGCAGGTCTTTGTCCCATGAAGCTCCCAGACTATCTGGCTGAGGATGGTGATGCATGGGGACAGTCAGGAGAGATCCTGAGACTTATCATGTGCCTTGGGTCACTGCCCTGAAGAGCAATCAGGGAATGAAGATAGCTAGCTCTGTTTCTTTTTTGTTTGTTTGTTTTTTGGGCATTACTGCCCTCAGGTGGTGGGAGTAGGAGGCACAGCCTTTGCTCCGTGGAGCTGGCTAGCTCTGTTTCTTAATTAATCATTGTCTTTTATCAAGAAAACCCCTGGTCACCATAAATTCTAATATAGCTATGTAGAAAATTACTTTCCTAGGTCAATTTCTGTGTCCTACTCCATTCCCCTGCGGGGAGCACGAACGCTCTAGGTGGAGAAGGAGCACTCTTCTGTGCCTTTCACTGGGGTTGAAGTCAGCCTTTGGGCAGACTTCCAGAATTGCCCAGCTCTTGCTCTTGCCTCTGCCCCCAGACTGATCTTGCGAATCTTGGTGTATATGAGGTGTTTGTGTCTCAGGTTCAAGCCAAAGGTGTGGGTACATCCAGCAGATCCATGTGGTGTATGGAGCGGGAGAGCTATGTGGCCTTAGGGCTGACAAGATAGCGAAGAGCGACATCTCAGACCGAACGCAGGATGATCACCAGCCAGCGGGTAGAATGTCTTCGATCCAGTGACACTGGAAACATCTCAGTGCTGGCAGGGGTCTCCAAGTGGCTCCTCCAGTTCTCAGGGCAAGGGGTGTATTAGCATAGTACCATGTGCCTTTTCAGTAGAGGATCTCCAAGGGGGTGAGCAGTGAAAAGGATAGTGTCTCCTACCTCCAAGAAGGAAGTACCAGATTGCCCAGAATTCTCAGAAGGCCATGCCCACACAGAAGCCTCATTGACTATGATCCAATTGACAGACTAGACTCCACCCCTATACTCTTAATCCTCAAATTGGCAAATGAATCAATATAACTACCACAAGCCCCAAACCAAATTTTTGCCATCGAGCTGATTTTGACTCCAGCAACTTCCTGTGTTACAGAGAAAAAACTGATTTCCTAGAGCAGTGATTTTCAACCTCCTAATGCCAGGATCCTTTAATACAGTTCCGTATGTTGTGTTGATCCCCAACCACAAAATTATTTTCATTGCTGCTTCATGACTGTAGTTTTGCCAATGTTATGAATCATAATGCAATTATCTGACATGCATGATGTGTTTTCATTGTTACAAAATGGACATAATTAAAACATAGTGATTAGTCACAAAAACAATATGTAATTATATATTGTGAAATATTTATTTTTAATGACAAATGAATGAAATTTTGTCTTGAAGCATTTTGTCTTGAAGTCTTAATATAGCAACAGTAAACTACATTGCTACATTTTGGGACAGTATGGGTATAAAATAAAGCCAATGTCAGTGGGAAGATTGAAATAGCTTCTTTCTCACCGGAACAAAAATTCTTGGGGCAGTCTTTGCAAGAGCACAATAAAGATCATCTTCCACAATAGGTCTACTTCTGCATGTAGACTTGATAACCAACAAACTGGAAAAATCTGTGTGGCGGTCATGTGCTTATGTCAATTTCATGATTGAGATGTAGGGGTGAAGTCTAGCCTGTTAATCTGGAGGTAGCCATTGAGTAGACGATGAGGCCTCTGTGTGGACATGGCTTTCTCCTGAGACTTCTGGAAAATCTTGTGGTATTTCCCTGGTGGAGGGAAATACCCAGTTGTTGGGAGGAAACTGGACATCCCCTTACAGAAAGGTCATGGGGGGAGACAAGCCAGCTGAGGTGCAGTATACTACAACTTATACAACTTTCCTCTAGTTCTTTAATGCTTCCTCCTTCCACCCCCACCCCCACCATCATGATCCCAATTCTACCTTACAAATCCAGCTAGACCAGAGGATGTAAACTGGTACAGAGAGGAACTGGAAACACAGGGAATCCAGGACAGATGAACCCCTTAGGACTAGAGGTCAAAGTGGCGATACTTTGAAGGTGGAGGGAAGGAGGGGTAGAGTGGGGAAACCAATCATAAGAATCTACATATAGGGCTGAGCCCCGGTGGTGTAGTGGTTGTGTGCAGGACTGTGGCCCATTGGGTTGGTGGTTCAAATCCAGCAGAAACTCGCCAGGAGCAAGGCTGGGCCTCCTACTCCCACCAGAGGGCAGTGATGCGATGCCCCCACCAAAAAAAGAAGCTACAAATAGCCCTCTCCCTGGGGGACAGACAACAGAAAAGTGGGTGAAGTGAGACATTGGACAGCATAAGACATGACAAAATAATAATAATAATAATTTATAAATTATCAAGAGTTCATGAGGGTTGTGAGGTAGGGAGGGAGGGGGAAATGCGCTGATACCAAGGTCTCAAGTAGAAAGCAAATGTTTTGAGAATGATGGTGGCAACAAATGTACAAATGTACATTGTACAAATGTACAATGCATATATGTATGGATTGTGGTAAGAGATGCATGAGCCTCCAATAAAATGATTCTCAAAAAAAAGGAAAACCTGCCCAATTAGAAGGAATTGTATGACCTGAGGAATGGTCAAAAGGTTTTCCACAAAGGCCCACTTCCTATTATACTGCAGGACATTGCAAGTCCTAAGTCCTCACAGTCCATCATTTGGAGCAGTAACATGGGGACAGAAGAGGAGAAAGGGCCAGGAGTAGTCACTGTTTTCAGAATTTCCCCAGCTGTCACAGGAAGGCAAGCACAGGATTCCTTACATATCTGGGAAGAAAATTCTTTCTGATGGGGAACTCTCAGCTAGCCTTTGTAAGTCCTGAAATATAAGCACCTTCCCATACTATGTAGGGGAAGGCCTCCTCTTCTTAGTTTAGGACTAGAGGTGAGAAGGGAACTGTGAGTCCTAAGAAAGGACTAGAAAGGGGAACTACAGATAGGTATGCTTTTTCCCCTCAGGCTTAAATAATATCATCATAGGGTCTGTCATCATGGAAAACCTATAAAATGCAAATGAAAGCATGAAAACTGGAGTAACATCCCACCCTCCTCACAAAAGAACAAGGAACACGGTAGAAATTACCTCTTTCAAAGAACTACCAAGAGCTGAAACCTGTCTGTGTCATCATACACAGGTATAAAAACCACTCCTCTTCTGATTAAAAAAAAATCAATTTTTCCTTTCTATTATCCATCCCTGTATTCCCTATATTCCCTTGTATCAGTTATTATCATTATGCATCCACTCACCTGTGTTTCACAGCTGAAAAGCCTGTCAGAGAACAAAATAAAATTGCACCCACAACAAAGTTGGGTTGCAGGTATACTGTGGCAGTCATGTGCTTATGTTAATTTTATGATAGAAATGTAGAGGTGCAGTCTAGCCTGTCAATCTGGAGATAGTCTTTGAGTAGCCAATGAGATCTCTGTGTGGGCATGGCTTTCTCCTGAGACTTCTGGGAAATCTCGCGATATTTCCTTCATGAAGATGAGAAACTATCCTCACAGTTGTTGGGAGTTAGTCTCAGAGAGATGATGAATTAGAGACAAGATGGCAGTGTCCGAGGAGCTTCAGGAGCTGGAGAAGAAGCCACACGGCCTTGCCCTGATGGAACCAGACCTCTGAAGCTGGAGACGCTATGTGGAGACCCCTGCCAGCGCCAGGACTCTGTACCCACTGGCCTGTGACTTCGTGAATCAGAAGGAGACATTATAGACTGGTATCGGGCATATGGGCTAATATTGGACTTATGACATTGAACTGGACTGGGGTGGGATGCTTTTTTTAATGTCCTATTTCTCTTGTATATTGTGTCAGTCAGGGTTTTCTTAGAGAAATAAAACCAGGACACTAATAATTCTCTTCATATATTTATATAGAAGGATATATATAAGATAAGAAATAAACAGTTAACTAATCTATAAAGCAGTACAGTGGCTTGGTGTAACTCATTTGTGTGAGACAGCTAGTAGACCGGCAGTCCTTGGAGTCTTGAGGGCCGTCCAGTAGAGCAATTCAGGCTATCTAGCTACCAGCAGCAAACAGCAAAACAGGTCACCAACAGTCAGCCAGATGACAGAGT
>PVJH01016412.1:0-18330 GCA_004026705.1 Nesogale talazaci
TATGTTGAACCACTCCTGCATCCCAGGTATGAACTCCACTTGGTTATGGTGAATTTTTTGTTTTATATACTTTTTTCTTCTATTGGCCAGCATTTTATTAAGGTTTTTGCATCAATATTCATTAGGGATATTGGTCTGTAGTTTTCAATTATTGTGGGATCCTAGTCTGGTTTGGGTATCAGTGTTATGCTAGCTTCATAGAAGGACTTTGGGAGTTTGCCATCGTTTTCTATGCTTTCGAAGAACTTGTGTAGGATTGGTGTCAGTTCTTCCCTGAATGCTTGGTAGAATTCTCCTGTAAAGCCATTTGGTCCAGGTGATTTTTTTCTTGGTAATTCCTTGATTACATTGTCTATTTCTCTATTATTATAGGTCTATTAAGATTCTTGACATCCACTGGTGATAGGGACAGATTGTTTTTCCAAGAATTTGTCCATATCTGACAAGTTGCTGAATTCGTTGAAGTACAGATCTTTGTGGTACTGTATAATTATCCTTTTGATTTCATTAGGATCAGTTTTAATGTCCCCTCTTTCATCCCTTATTCTTGCTATTAAAATTTTGTCCCTCCTTTCTTTGGTTAAGTCTGCCAGCAGTTTGTCAATTTTGCTAATCCTTTCAAAGAACCAACTTTTAGCAGCATCTAGATAACTTTTTCCATTGTTATCTTATTTCCCCCCTTCTGAATCTCAGCCCTGATTTTTATTATTTCTTTCCTTTTACTATTAGTGAGATTGTCCTGCTGAGTCTTCTCTAGTTGTTGTGAATAATGTGCCAACATATCAGTTATGAGACATTATTCCTTTGTCAGGTGTTCATGTATTGCTAAGAAACTTCCTCTGAAGACTGCCTTTGCTATGTCCCATAAGTTTTGATATGTCATATTTTCATTCTCATTGGTTTCTATAATTTTTTAAATTTCATTTCTGATCTGGGCCAGTACACACTCTTTTGCAATAGAGAATTATTCATTTTCCAATTGTTTTCTCTAGTTCTTTTTACCTTTCTTTTGTTGATTTCCAAACTTAAGTCGCAGTGGTCTGAGAGAGAGTTCTGTGTGAAATCAAAGTCCTTAGATTTATGTAAATTTGCCTTATGTCCCAGCATGTGCTCTATCTTAGAATGAGTTTCATGTGAGGATGAAAAGAATGTGAATTGTTTTTATATGGATGAAAAACTCTATAGACATCTGCCAAATCAAATTGTCTAATTGTAGTGTCTAGATCTCTAGCTTCCTTGTTGAGTTTCTTTCCCTGTAATCTGTATTTCTCAGATAGTGGGGTTTGGAAGTCACCCACTATAATTGTTGAGGCTATAATTTCCTTTTTCATCATATGGAGTATCTGGTTTATGTATTCAGTGAGTCTCTCATTCGGGAAATATATGTTTAAAATGATTATTGGTTCATTGTCTACCTTTCCTTTGAGCAATATATAGTGTCCCTCCTCATCTCCTTTTATGGTTTGCACTTTGAGGTCAATTTTATCTGAGATTAGGATTACTACCCCTGTTATTTTTGAATTGATGTTTGCCTGGTATATTTTTCTCCAGCCCTTCATTCTCAATATTTTTTTTCTGTGATCTTAAGATGTGTCTCTTGTAGCCAGCAGATTGAGGGGTTGTGTTTTCTAAGCCAGTCTATTAATCTCTGTCTCTTAAGGAATGAATTCAATCCATTGATATCCAGGGTTATTATATCTATTTGTGCACTCTCTGTTGTCATTTTATCGTTCTTATTTTGGGTGTTTTTCTATCTCAATCGGTTGTGTCCATGTCTGTTTGTGGTTCATTCTTGCGTTTCTCCCATCCCTGAGCCAGATTTATCTTGGGGGTTGTTATCCCTTTGATGATGATTTCTGGGTAACATCGTTCTGTGTGTCAGTCTCTTGTGTGTGCTTGGTGATTGCTGTTATGCTCCCAGTAGGTCGGTGAGAATCTTTTGTAGGGATAGGTTCCTTTTAGCATACTTTTTGAGATTTTCCTTGTCTGGAATGACTCTCACTTCATCAATTTTGTTAGATAATTTGGCTGGGTAGAGTATTCTTGGGTTGGCATGGCTTTTGGTATGCTGCTCCACTCTCTCCTCTTCTTCATAGTTTCCATTCATAGATCTGAGCATGTTCTTATCTTTTTGCTTTTATATGTGATTGCCCATTGTTCCCTAGCTGTTCTCATAATTTTCTCCTTTTCTTCACAATTGCATAGTTGTGTTTTCTTCTTGATGTTCAATCTAGCTGGCATTCTTTTGGCCTCCTGGATGGTTGTCTGGTGTTCATTCATTAAGCTAGGGAAGTTTTTCTCCAAGCATTCCATCACTATTTGGGATGTTGGTTTACTTGATAAACCTTCCTCCAGTAGACCAATAACTCTAATGTTGTTTCTTTTCATCACATCAGAGAGAATTCTGATATTCACTTCCTCTCTCATAGACTTGGTAGATTTTTGTCTCCCATTTATTAATTTCTACTTGCGAGTCTTCTAGGTCACTGATCCTGTTCTTTGCCTCTTCCATTCTCTGAGCAAAATCTGAAAGTTTACTATAGCTTTTATTAGCTCACGCCTTAGTTCTTGGATTTCCCTTTGGTGCATTGCCTTTATCTCCTTTATCAATTCTTCCTTCTCCTCTAAAGCTTCACACATGTCCTGCATATGTCTTAGCAATTTCTGAAGTTTGCTTTCTGTGTTTGATCAGTCTTCGCATTTTCTATGACTGTCATTAGGTCTAGTTGGTCATCTTGCATTGATTTAGTTTCTCTTTTCTTGACACTGTGGAAGCAGCTGGCTGTTTTTTTATTGACTTATTTGAATTAGATAGCATTTTCCTTAATGCTTCGGCCCCTTTGTCTCTCTCTTTGGGAGGCTGGTTTTGTGTTATAGCTTCCCTCAGATCACCTCAGCAACTGTTTGCAGCTTGGCACATTGTGGGTCTGATGAAATGTGTTGTTTGAATGCAGGTTAGTAGGGGATGGATTGGAGATTGGGTGATCTGTTGCTGGCCAGAGGCACTTCCCACAGATATGTGGGAAAATCCTCTGACCAGGGAAGAAGCTCCTGGCTGCCTAATCGTGCCTTGGCGTGGGCCTCCTGGGTGGAGGAGGGACTGGCTGGCAGTTCCGCTGGGGACAGGATTCTCTGGGGGTGTGAAGCAGGGAGTGCAGGTCTGTGTGGACTGTCTCCATGGGACCCTGGACACCCTGGGGTTGGGAGGACTGGTTGATGATTTGCGCAGGTGCTGATGCAGTGTGCACCTCTCGGCCCACGGTTGCAGAGTGGGCACTCTGAGCACTGCTAAAGAAATGGCAGCATCCGTGGGGAGTGCTGGAGTGTGGTTTGTGCCTGCTTATGACTCAGGGGAAAACTCTGAACTTTTCTGAGATTCAACAAGCCAATTAGAGAACCCCACCCTTCCCCAAGTCACCCCCACTGACCAATCTTCAGAAGCTCTGGACATGAGCTACCCATCTGGCTGCCATCTTCTCTCAACAGTTACTGGTCAGCCTGACTACTGTATATTTTTCAGTTCATTAATTCTAGTGACATAGATTTTTTCTCTCCCTATGTTTCTCCAATTTTTATTTGATGAGTACAGTGAATCCCTTTAGCAGATGAGTGTCAGCAATATACTGCACAAAGAACTGGTACTTCGACTCCATTATGATATCTATTTCACCAGGAATTGCTGAGAAATACAATCCATGGAACCACACAGTGGACGGGGAAAGTGCAAGAGCTGTTCCCAAAATGAATGACCTTAGCTTTGTAATCTGCCTAACCGTTCTGAGTTTCACTCTTCTTCTGTGTAAAATGTGGTGAGTATAACAAACTCTGAAGGGACTCTTGTGGTGCTGTGGACTAAGTATTGAACTGATAACTGAAAGGTTGTAGATTCAAATCCACCAGTTGCTCTCAAGAGAAAGAGATGAGGAGCAAAATGATGTATAATCTTGGAAACCATATAAGCTGGAATTTTTCACCCAATAGTTTTATTGGCATATAATTCACATATCATACAATTAAACAATTTAGTCACATCATCACAATCAGTTTTAGAGCATATTCTTCATTCTTGTGTTCTTAGCTCCCCATTCACCTCATACCTCCCCTGCCATACACCAAAGGAGCTTATAATCCAGTTACTGCCTCTGGAGACTTATCTCTCCTAGATTTGATATACAGAATAAAGTGTTTAAAGGAACAACTAAGAAGAATAACAAAAAAACAGAAATCAAAAAGAAAGGAGAAAATATTAAAAACTAGAACAAATCCAAATGTATCATAACAGAAAAAAATTTTTCATAACACCTATATCACATATTTGTTGTGCAGTTGAAATAAGTTTATGCACCTAAATTCTTAGCATAGTGCCTACCATAAAACAAAAGCTCAAAATATGTTGTTATTATTATTGTTGTTCCTGTTTATTTAACTGTTCCTTCGGTTTCATAAAGACTCTGTAGCTAGATGACAGATCCTTAACATGTTACCCACACTGGGGACACTGTGAGTGTCTCATAAATACTGCATAGGCAGGAGAACAGACATGCTCTTGATACTAACAGGTTGTGACAGATAAATGGAGGGTAGAGAGTAAACATGTCTTTAAAAGCAAGCAAATAGACATACACCTAAATAAATTATTCAACTGTTTTCTTCAGTTTCTGGACAGATTTCAAAGGATGGGATATTAATTCCAGAGAGCCCATAAAAAAATAGAATTTGACAAGAGGGTGAGTTGTCATGGCATTTTTGCCAGTCATCAAGTTGCTTAGTTTCTGCTGGTCTTACATTTCTTTGTCGATTTCTGAGCCCGACAATAAGATTTCAAAAGATTTAATCATTTATGTGATGAATTGTTTAAATTGGGGCTGGGTTGTTTTATGTGAAGGCCTAGTTGCTTTGAAAACCACACTAGCAATCTATGTTGAAATTATGCTCATATAGTTTTGGTTTTTGTTTTATCACCATTGGCCTGCATTCATTAATTCAAAAGTTACTTATCTTATAGAATGTCATCTAAACAAAATATATTGCTTCAAAAGTCATGCTTAAGTTTTCTCTGGTATGAATTAGTTTTGTTAGTCTTTATTATTTCTTAGACTTTCTTTTGTGAATTTGTTATTATTGATGTTCAGGAAATAGATTTAATTGAGACTACTTTGTGGAAGATGGCAGTTTTTGCCCCAAAGGCAAGGAGAGTATAGGACTTGAGAATTATTTCACAGTCAGTGGCTGTAGTAAAGATTTTATTTTCACTGGAATGACTTTAGGAGTGTTTTATTTTGGGCACTGGTCACATGGAGGCAAAAGCAGCTATTGGATGTTTTAGGTACTATCTTAGGAATTGCTTGCGTTCACTCTTTACACTATTTTATAAGATTAATTTCCTACCAATTCTGAGTTCCTAGTCCTCTGTTCCTTTCCGTGATCTCAAAGGTCAATTTGCATAGAATAGGGGTGGGAGGCAACACGGAGTTTAGTTTTGGGGGAAAGATTCTAGGGTTCTAGTCTATGCTTTAAATTATGCATTTCTCTTAGGCCTTTTAATTCCTTGTGTATTTTTCAACTACTAATCTGTTTTTTATCCCTATTAAAATCACACAGTTAGGTGAGTGTGATGAGTAATGCTGCCCACTGGAAATATCAATTGCTTGTTGGTCTTGATACATGGAAATCTTGTGATCCACAAAAGGGAGAATGATGTATATACTTATTCTGAAAAATGGTGCTAAAGATTAAATGACAGATGATATGTTTAACTGGTAAATACGGGGCATGTTTAATAGAAATCAGTTAATAGTATTATTTCAAGGAGGCAACAGGTATTCTCTCTCTGCAATATCTTAGATTCACAATCTTTGTGTTTTGTCTGGTTGCAAGGGCCTGATGTCATTGAGTCCAGTGTGAGATTTAATCTCTCCTGCGAGTAGTAATATCCATCAAATAATAGTGACAGTCCCGGGCTGAACCCCGGTGGTGTAGTGGTTGTGCGTGGGACTGTGGCCCACTGGGACGGAGGTTCAATTCCAGCAGTGGGGCTGAGCCTCCTACTCCCACCGCCGCCGGAGAGCAGTTATGCCCCCCCCCCAAAAAAAAATAGTGACAGTCCCTAAACATTTAATACTTAATGAGCTGCATCTCCCAGGTATGAGTGAAGTGGAATAGCAAAGGAACTGTGTAACTCATTGTACCAGATACCTTCCTGTGGGACTAATAAAAGACTTTCCCCCAGCTCAATTTCCTCCAAAGTTTTACCAAATATTAGAAGCTGTTTGCCAGGACTTGGTGGGAAGTAAAATGCTTAGAAATATTCTCCCTGAAGGTTCCAGCCTTTCAGAGGCCATTGTCTCTCAAACAAAGGGTAGGACTCACTCTCTGCTGTTAGGACAATGGATCACTTCCCCTGAAGTCTTTGACTAAATCAAGTCTCCAGTTCAAGGGCTATCAAGGTTAGGCCACCACCATGAGTCGGGAGTCCAGCCCATTTTGTCATTGTGTGTCCCCAATACCTCCCTTTCCTATTACGTATATGTCCCTAGATCCTCCCCCTCACTACTGTGGTATGTTTAAGATGGCCCCTTTCTTTGATATTTGTCCTTACCTGTAATTAGGGGGGCTGCACACCCTGAAAATATTTTAAACTTTTAGTTAGCAATAAACCTCACTTTCTCTCTCTCTCTCTCTCTCTCTCTCCATGTGGACCACCAAGCAGGGCTGAGGTAAGCATGATACCATGAAATGTGTCTCACTCCATTATTTAAATCTCTGTTCTATCTCTCATATTTTATATGATGTTACTATAATCTTTATTTATTGTTTTACCTACTGGACAGTGATGATATATGAGGGACCAACTTCCCTGGCATTTTCTATTGTCCATGACCTCTATTTGTCCATGACCTCTCCCTTTCTATTTGTCCATGACCTCCTTACTGGATTGCCTGAGGGGGTTGATTCATTTAAAAAATGCTTTTAGAAATGTTAGTGCCTGGGAAACCTTGGGCTCTAAATCTTCCTTGGAACAATAGACATAAACCACATTAGCTCTGTTCTCCAGTGAGCAACTAATGCCAAATCCTTATCTTTTAAATGGAGAAAATAACTAAAAGGACTGATAGATAGATAACGTAGAGAAAATGGGGTCCATTATGCATGTTTGGAGGTTTGAGCTCTTGGTCAGGAAAGGATGGTACACTGCACATGCTCAAAGGTCCAGATTTTTGGCCAGAAATGCTGCAGCTGGATTGGCTCACCTGGGCCAGGTGAATTCACTTCAGGCAATGTGGTCAACCAGAGTCATCAGCCATGCTTCTCTACCCAAAGAATGCTAGGCAGGAGCCTGGAGTCAATCAGTTCTTGGTCTCTTTCTCTTCTGAGCAGTTTCTGGCAGGCAGATGAGGGTGAGGGATCTCGTGGATGCCTCTGTGAATCTGAAACTTCTTTTAACCTTCTTTTAACTAACTTCTTAACCTTTGGATCACAGAGAAGACTTTGGCTTGAATTCTTTCTTGCATGGAATCAAGAACCAAGATATATTGATCTCTTCTGGAGAGACCTTACATAAAAATTAGTGCCGTGACTCAGATATAAAGACTGTTTTTCACCTCACCACCTATGGGCGTTGGTGTCTAGCTGAAAAGAGAGCAAGGCCTAACTCATGAAAAACATCACAGAGGTGGATGACCCTAGAATAGAGTGACCAGACATCCCACTTTTGGCGGGACAGTCCTGATTTTCAACAATTTTTCCCATGGCATTTTTATAAAAGTCCTGATTTTTGCAAAGAATGCATGACAAGTTAGGGAATGGCAGGAGAACGGGAAGGGACTATACCCCCTCTACCCTCTACCCATCCCCCCTTGCCCCCTGGTCAATGTTGTCCTGCTTTACCAATGTTAAATCTGGTCACTTTACCCTAGAGCTAACTCATGGGAAGACGCAAATGTATTACCGCAGTTGCAACCTTTTATGTCTGCTTTTTTCACCTATTCTTACTGTTAAATGAGACTTTACCTTTGCCTTTTTGTGCCTGCCGTCCCAGGAGTTTGCATGCCCTCTATAGCCCTGATTTCTATGAGGGGGCTTGGATGTGGTCGTCTGCAAGATGGGAGAAGTTTGATATGCATAATTTGTTTGGGTCTCTAGTATGCTCTGTGGTGTGACCAGCAAGATGGATGGATGTGCCCATGTGACCTCTGTTAGCTTATGCAAGATTCTGGCTCTGGTGGCTGCCTCCCACTAATTCGCGGCTAGACTACAAGATGAGACCACCATTTTCCCAATCACGTGGTTCTCCATTCCCACCCAAGATGGTGTCACCAGGTATCCGCTGTTTGGGCTTCAGGGCAACGGCGCATGTGACCCTAGGCAAGATGGTGTCCACCACTGCAGACATATGAGGGGCACTGTCTAATAGCTGGTTGCTTGGGTCCAGGAGTTAGCCCTGCCTAGTCCTGGGGCTCATCATTTCCCCTCTCTCTCTGAATTTATTTTGCCTTTCTTCTGGTTTTACAAATAAGTTGATCTAGTGTTCTACCAGTGTAGGTTTGTTCTTTGGCTGCAGGCAAGTGTTTTGTTGCCCAGGCCTACACAAAAGAGGTCCGGAAGCCTAGCCTGAGTGACTGTGAATTTTCGCCTTTCAGTGATGCTGCATCCAACACTATTGAGAATAGTAATTCTTACCGTTCTGTTCTGCCACATAACATTCCAGCCCCAATCCCATTTCTCAAATGGTTCCCTGCGCTGCCAGACAGATGTCCCTCCTTTCAGAGATTTGAGTCTGCTCTTTCCAACAGGCATCTTTGAAAAGCCCTAGGACTACACCAAGCTGTGACCCTTCTTGCTTGTAATCTAGAAGACAGTTGGACCTAACGTCGGCTGTAGCGACTGGATCCCAACTCCTCCTTCAGGCAGGGGTGTCTGCCTGAGGCCTCAGATTCATGGCACCCTAGAGGTGCATGCTGAAGCTATGGTTGTTGACTTTGAAGGATCAAGTTCTCAAGAACCTTGTTTTGTGTTTTCTAGGTGCGTCTTACCAGCTTGATACCCAGGAATTGCCCCCTCAGATGTATCCTGTATAATTGGGATAGATTGGATATGGAGAGGCTGAAAAAAGAGAAGCTGATTTCATTTTGCAACTCTATTTGGCCACATAGTTTTTAGAAAAAGGAAAATCATGGCCAGAGAAAGGCACATTTTCCCTTCCAAGCCTGATTCAGCTAGAACATTTCTGTGAAGGAATATGGAAGTGGGCAGAGCTTTCGTATATTAGTGACAGTGGGTCCAGCTAAGATTCCAATTTACCTATAAGGCTCCCTGAACTACTGACTAAACATTCGTATTTTTCATACGTTCCAGAGTCCATTCCTGCCAACGGACGTCTTTGGAGGCTTTTGGGACACCACTCTAGCAGTGATTTCTCTTTTGGTGGTCAGTGAATTATTCGTGCCAATGATTCCCTCCGTAGGTCCTGTACTGTCATCTTTCCACTAATAGTTGAGTTCTTAACTATTTGTGCCACCAAGCGATGTCAGACCTAAAGCATATTTTATAATAGGTAGGGGAAGTCTCTCTGAAAAGCTAACATTTCAAACTGAGACTTGAAATCTATAAAGGCACCTGCCTTGCAAAGACATGATGCAGGCACAAAGAGTTAAGGCTCAAATTTTGCAAAGCAATAATAAGCTTGATTTGTTTGAGGTTACTCATGGGAGAAGTCAATGAGACAGTGTGATTTTGAAAGGAGATGCAGTTAGTGGGCAAGGAAAAGATACATAAAGTTTTAGGCAGTGCTTAAGGAGCCCTGGTTGTGCAATGGCTAAGCACTTAGCTGCACACTAAAAGGCTGGTGGTATGAACCTACTCAACAGGACCACAGGAAAAGAAGCTGTGATCAGCTCCTATAAAGATTACAGTCCCGAAAGCCCTGTGGGGCAATCTACTCTGCCCCTAAGTTCACTATGAGCCAAATTGTTTCAACAACAGAAACAATAGCCACAGGCAATTTTAAGGCTTGAAAGTTGTTGAAAATACAAAAGGAAGGAACCTTATTATAAATTTTAAAGCAGAAGAGTGACATATTTGACTATTTAATTAAATGATGATTCCGTTCTTGTGTGCGAAGTAGGATTTAAGAGGATAACAATAGGATGAAAAAGTGGATTGAGTACCAACTAGAAGAAGAATCTGAAAAATAATGATCAATGGAGCTGGTGAATTGTTAGCTGGTCTGACAAAGTCTCGGTATTTCAAAATTTGTTATCAGGGTTTAATCAGGAACTAGGTCTGATAATCATCTTGTCCAAGGACACCATGAACAATCACCTTGTTGACTCGTGACCAGAAAGTTATGATTCTCCCTTTGTAAACAAGAAACATTCTTTAAGGGTTTCCAGGGGTGAGAGAATAGGGACTGGCTAGAAAATAGACATATGCTAACTTGGGTGAAGCAGAAGACAATGCATAATAAGAGATCAATCAAAAATGATGGATGCAGGGGAGGACACTGAAGGATGTGCAGAGTCAAAGGAAACAGATATATATTGTTATAGACACAATTCTGCAAAATGGTAATGTGGGGATAGACACAGGCTGAATAGCTATGGGAGGCACAATGCATATATAACTGCAAGTATGTATCGGTTTTACAGGGGATACCTGGATATCATGGAGTGTACTGGGGACCAAGTTAAAAAACTACTAATGTTATTGACCTGGGGTTATGGGTCTAAGATGTTGGTAAATACCAAGGTCAATTGTCATAACAATCTGAAAAGACAAAGAACTTCATCTGATTTTGGTACATAGGCAAGTGGTGACCATCTAAAGTGAAATTATTGGTTTCTTCCTGTATGGAAGGAAAAAGAGTGAGGAAAATAAAAGACACAGGGAAGCAATTAGTCCAAAGACTAATGCCTTCTGCATCTCCATTTCCAGGATCCTAAAGCTAGAAGAGCGAGGTGATAATGCCCAGCTATCATTACCAACTGCTCTGAAAAGGATCACGCCAGAAGGTTCTGCACAGAATGCAATAAAAAATTTGGAATGAAACTAAAAAGCACAAAAAAAGACCATGCTTCCTGGTCAGATGGAGACTGGTTGAATCTGTGGCTTTGGTCATATTTCAAATCTGAAAACAAACTTCCTGAAAGTGGATCAATTTTCAGCAGAACTATTGACAGATTTTTATGGTGAACAATAACACTAAAGTACACCTTACCATCATTAACCAAGGATGATCAAAAGGCAGCACTTATTCAAGAACAAAGTTAAGGAGGGGTAGGAAAGAAGGAGGAATGAAAAGAAGAAACACAGGGAGGAAGTGAGATAAGTGATGATAGTTTGTGAAAACTTAAAATCAATGACATGAAACAAAATATCTTTCAATTGCTGAATTAAAATCTGATCTCTCAATTCACAATAAAAAGATAATTTAAAAAATAGATGATTCATCTTTGATTTCTTGCCTTCAATAGTGAATATATAGTAATTTCATTACTGAGATGAAAATGGTTTAAAAAAGAGGAAATATGGTGCCTATGATTAAGAGTTTGCTATTAGATAACGTAAGTGTGAGGGGCCAAATCTAAGTGGTTAACTGAAGTGGGAAATTGCCTCTCCAGCCTTTACCATTCTAACCATCATACTCATTGACTCAGCCTTTTGGAAATGCTAGCATCCATGCTGCCACTCTGTACCCAAGGAATGCAGACATTGCTAAGAGATTATTCCTGTAGCAAACATGTCCACAGAGTCTTTCTCATCACAATTCTCCAGGCGGTCCATCACTGCTTCATTTATGTTGATATTTAGGAAGAAATCTATTTAGCATCCCTGCTATGTTATAAAAGCATCTGTTCTTCATCAGCCTTTCAGTTTAGTATTTCTTTTATTGTAAAAGATAGAGTAAGGGCTGAGCCCTGGTGGCATATTGGTTGTGTGCGGGACTGCAACCCACTGGGACGGTGGTTCAATTCCAGCAGTGGGGCTGGGCCTCCTACTCCCACCGCCGGAGAGCAGTGATGCCCCCCCCCAAAAAAAAAAAAAGATAAATGAAATCCAATTACTTTCCAACACATAAGAACCCACACTGTACTTTTAAGGTGCCAGGTGGGATAGAATTTATAATTTTTATTTCAGCTCTCCCAGTGAAACTTTATGGTCTAACCAGCACATCCTAAGAGGAAAATCAGTGACCAATGTAGGACAGTATATGATTAAAGACCCAAATAGTAGATTTAGAGGACGGTAGGTTTACCATAGAGTGAAGTGATTTTGAAAGTGTTATGGAGAGGTGAGGCTCACCCTAGTCCAAAAGAAGAATGAGACTGGTGTGAAAGATGTAAGCGAGGCATCAGGTGGAATAATTCATGAGTAAAGGCAGTGGTGGGATTCGATTATTTTAACTATTGGTTCACTGCCTTAGTGACTGTTTGAAGTTATATATATATATATATATATATATATATATACATATATATAGTTATTTCATCAGTTAATAACAATAAAATGTTATATGATGTTATCATAAAGTTTTAAAATATTAATTAATACTGGGAAAAGCCCTTTTGAGATAGTTCCATATTATTTCTTGATTAGCATCCTCACTTGCAATATACTTCACTTTAACCCAAGCATTATCAGTTGTGTGGTTTATCCTTAACCATTTTTCACTGTTAGGAGTAGGATCCCATTTCCCTAGAGATAGCCCAGTAAGACAATATCTACTATGTTTTATATATCAGAAAGAACTAGGTGACTTCTCTGAACATATTATGTTTATCTTTGAAAAAATCCCATTCTGCTTCAAATGAATTTACTGCAATTGTTCTCACAATATTTTTAGTTCTTTGAACAGTTCCTGGAATTGCATCATTCACTCACATTCTGGGAATTCAGGACATAACACAAAACTAAAATAAAAGATAGAGTGCCACCATCTGTTTGGGGCACTTTTCCTCTTCACTGTTTGTTTACTGAAGTGATAAATGTAAAGTAATGAAAATGTAGTGTTTAATCAGAATGAGTTTGGTGAAATGAATAAATATTGCAAGCATACTTGTGTCACTTTTTATTCTTATGGAGAGCACAAATATTATTATGGGCACTTAGAATACACTGTTGCTCAGATGAATGTTAAAAAACACTAAGGTATGTAAATTTGTCATTTTTACATAGAGCAGCTGCCCAGCCACCTTCCTTAGGGAAATCTCCTATTACAAATGGCACTGGACACCTTATTTTCTGAATTCAACAAAACATTAGGTTCTGCCCAATTGATACAAAGTGGATTAATCCCACTACTGATCAAAGGTTGCAAGTAGAAACAGGGCTGTAGACAGGAGAGAGGAGAGCGAAATTGAAAAAGTGATTAAGGTAATAGTCATACTATTGTTCTTACTTAATGATGCTTGGAGATTATTTGTAAAATGCCTTTCAGTGCTATGTGACTTTTTTCACTCCATTGCCTGGGATTCCATCTTTTCAGATTCCATTTTCAGGTTTCTCACCACTTGCCTAAACCAGCGCTGTATATTTAATTGTTTTTTGTTTAAATGGTTATTTAGTAACATTTTCTGTGTCTTTTAGCTGGCTGGTAGAGTACATACCTCTCCCCCCCCCCCGACACACACACAATTTCAGTGGTTTAACATGATTCTACTTCTTCTTTTGCTAACATAAATAAGGCAGGTGTTTCTAGTCAAGGAAGTACTTTGGTGACTCGTCCAAGCAGTAAATCTGAGATTCGGATTGTTCCCAAATTGTGGCCTCTTGATCTTCAATATTTATCTCTTAAGGTTTCCTTGGCAACCAGAGTTGGTGCCACTTCAGACAAGAACATGGAGGGTTTTGCATGGGAAGTGAAAAAGTCATTTCCATCCTCACTCCATTGACTTTTACTCAGTCACAATGTAATCACACTTTATCTATCTGCAAGGACTGCTGGAGAATAGAGCCTGAAATAAGAAAAATAACTTGGTGATTATCTTCAAGGAGTCACAGGTTTCCTGATTTGTAAGTTTCAGACTTCCTGAGCCTCAAAGTCATCTCACTCACTACCTGGGCCAGGGGTCCCACCTTTGTATCTCATTTCCTCATTCAACAGCTGGGAAGCTGACCATTCCACATTCAGTTAATACCTGATCTTGAGTCAGGAGTAAAACTTTGTAGACTACTTATTTTGATTAACATCACCCATGCCCTCACCATTTGCCTCTCCTCTCTAGTCACTTTTTCTTTTCTCTGGATAGAATTTCCTATCCTACATATTTCATAGAGATTGAATAATGAAATATATATATATATATATATATTTATGTTAGAATTATTTCACTAATATTTTCAAGTTTCAATGATGGTGTGGCATCATGAATCATGACTTAACTTTATGGCAAGACATATGGCCATTGTGTATGGAGAGTAAGTCAAAGACTATTGTTGTTAGTGCAGTTTTTTTTGTTGGGACTTCCTGATGTGAAGCACAGGAGGAGTGGTTGCAAAATGAGAATAACTGAGACAAGTGGTTATAGGCTTGGGGGTGGATGGTGGGAAGGGTAAGGGGATCCAGCAGCAAGTGGTAAAAATGGGAGAGAAAATAGAGCACAAGAATGGATGGTGATTGATGAACTCATCCTGGAGGAAATTTAACCATAGGAGGGCAAAAGTTCTAAAAAAATTAATGTGGGGTGATTGTACAATTTTCCTTGATATGTTTGTATGCATTTTTTCTCAAATTGTATGCATTTTTTTCATTTTGGGTGTGGTCCTTTTTTCAAGTTTTATTTATATATTTCTTTTTTATTTTATTTTTTTTGCATCACTGCCCTCTGGTGGTCGTGGGAGCTACCCAGTGCTGCTTCTGAGAGCTGCCACTGGATTTGAACTGCCCAGCCCGCTGGCCGCAGTCCCGCACTCAACCACTTTTGCCACTGGACTCAGCCTCTATCTTATGTTTCAATTATTCAATTTGAGATCATTGATGTAAAATATTTAAACTTTCAAACACTAGGGCATTTTTTATTGATTCATACATATATAAGAAAAACACTATATATTTTGGAAAAAAATGTTCCTCAAGCCATGTCTCACTATCCTCACCTCTAAAAAATATTCTGATTGTACTGCTTCCAAAACAGATTTGTTTGTTCATTTGGTAATCCATAACATTTTCAATATTCCTTGAAAATATAAAAATTCAAATATTCTTTGTCAAACTTTTATATGTATATAAGATCATGAAAATACTATGACTTGGGTTAGATGCACTCTAGTCCTCAAAGTGACACCCTTATTCTTCAACACTTTAAAGAGGTCTTGTGCAGCAGATTTACTCAATGCAATATGGTATATTGTTTGATTTCTTTACTGATGATCTATGACATTGATTGTGGATCCAAGCAAGAATTGATAACATTGATCTTTTCTCAATTTATCATAATTCTATTTGGTCCAGCTATAATGATTGTGCTTTCCATTGAGTTTTAATCCATAATGAAGGCTGCAGTCCTTGATTTTCATCAGCAAGTGCTTCACATTTTCCCCTTTCCCAAGTAAAATTGTGTCAACTGCATATTACAGTTTGTATATAAGCCTTTCCCCAATTCTGATTCTTCAATATTCTTTATATAGTCCAGTTTCTCATATGTCGAGCATATGGATTAAATAATCAGCATCATGCATTGAGGGGGTTCCCAGAATTCTCAGGAGAAGACCATGCCCACAGAGACCTTATTGGCTATGATCTAGCTTGACAGACTAGACTCTACCCTTACACTTTCAATCCTCAAATTGACAAATGATTATTTAACTACCACAATGTGGTACAAAGAATACCACAACTGATGTCAGATTGATCTTTGTTGAAAGTGCAGAAAACCAGAAATATGACTTTCCTGGTCTTTTGTTCTGGTCATACCAATGCCTCTTGGGCCATGTATGGTTTTCTCATGAACTCAATAAAGTATTCTGAAATGCCAATTCTTCACTATCTTATTCAGTGATTTTAATGATCTACTAATAATATGCCTAGTGTTATCAATAAAACAGAAGAAGTAATAGTCTAGTCAAATTTTTAAATAAAATGTTCAATTATGATAGAGTTCCAGCATCTCTTAGACAGCATCAGTGATGGAAAAAATATCTCAGCAGGCAGCTATCACGCTTTTCTGGATTCTGTGAGGCATTCTTTGATGTTTTGGATTACTTTAGTGATGGCAGGATCAGGTTATAGCATCAGCTTCCTTCCTCCCTTCTGGGCCTTGCTGACCAGAAAGAACTATCTCTTTTACCTGTGAACACATAAACAAAGAGAGCCCTTCATTCTGGAAATAAAATTATGGTTTAAAGATTTCTCCATCTCTTCTATGTGTGTGTGTGTGTATGTGTGTGTGTGTGTGTGTGTTCTTGATTAAGAACTTGATCTATATGAAACAACAAAATTTTTCACAGAATGCAAAAATAGTATTGTAATATATTTATTTTAATTTTAAAATGCTATGGGACATTGCTATATTGTTAAAAAGTGGGATGCTAAGGAGAGTTCATCAGCTTTATTCTGCAAGAATGTAAATACATGGGCCTTTCTCCAAGTGATTATTGGACCTAGATCCCAAACTTAATTTCTGTTCTCAGATTTTTTTGGATCAGCTTTTTCTGTAGGAGTCACCATGCATTTACCTGGCCTAGTTTTATTATAAGTTTTTAATAAGGAAAAAAATTGTTAAACTCAATTGCAATCTGTCACATATCATATTTCTCTTCTCCCCTTCTATAATAATATAGATTTCAAGACATTTTAACCAATATCAGGGAACTTGTCTGATCTCCAACCAATGAAACGTTTTAGATCATCTTCATTGTTATATAGATTTTTGGCTGTCAGGTTTCAGAGGAGAAGTGGGAGAGCTAACTAATTGATTTTTTTTTTTGAATGTGTTTTTCACGTTCCCCAGTATAATTGATGGGACTTACTTCTATCTTTTTTTTTTTAATTTTATTGGAGGCTTTTACAGCTACTACAATATTCAGTACATAAATTGTATCAAGCACATTTGCACACATGTTTCCACATACATTACCCAACATTTTCCACTTGAGCCCTTGGTACAAGCTCCTCTTTTAAAAAAAAAACAAAACAAACCCTCCCTTTTCCCCTCCCCCCCTTTTTTTAATGAATCATTTTATTGGGGGGCCCATACAGCTCCCATCATAATCCCTAACAACACCAGTTGTATGCAGGCCACTTTTACACACCCATTGCCATCATCACTCTCAAAACATTCTCCCTCCCTCCAGGCCCCCATCATCAACTCCCTATATTACCCTTCCTCCCCCCTCCCTTCCCCTTGAACCCTTAGTAATTTACAAATTATTTTTTCATCCTGTACACTGTACAATGTGTCCCAACACTCACTTCCCTGTTGTCCATGCCCCAGAGAGGAGGCATGTAGATCACTGGAGTTGGTTCTCCCTTTCTATTCTTCCATCCCTCCACACTCCTGGTATTACCACGCCTATTACTAGTCTTGATGGATCATCTATCCTAAGTTTCCCATGTTTCCAACTTCACTGTACATCTCCTGATCTACCTGGATTTATGTGGTAGAATTGGGGTCATGATAGTGAGTGGGAGGCAGCATGGGAACTAGAGGAAGGTTGCATATTTCATAGGTCCTACCCTGTATCTTAACTGACTCATCTCCTCCTTGTAACCCCTCTGCAAAAGGATGTCACCTCACCTATTGACGGGCTTTGGGTCCCCAATCTGTACTCCCCCTCATTAATAATAATATAATTTTAGTTCATTGATGCCTGACACAGGATCCTTTTACCACCTCATGATCTCACAATCGGGTGTGGTTCTTCCGTGTGGGCTTTATTGCTTCTGAGCTGAATGGCCGCTTGTTTACTCAAGCCTTTAAGTCCCCAGACACTATATCTTTTGGTAGCCGGGCACCATCTGCCTTCTTCACCACAATTGTTATGTACACATTTGTACTCGGGGATCATATCAGGAAACTGAGCATGCAAAGTTGTGCTTTTGAGTTCTTGAAGCCTGATATCTCTTCCCTTTGACACCTCATGATTCCACATGCTAGTGTGCTTCTTCCATGTGGGCTTTGTTGCTTCTGAGCTAGATGGCTGTTTGTTTACTTTCAAGCCTTTAAGTCCCCAGATGCTCCATCTTTTGATAGCCGGGCACCATCAGCTTCTTCACCACCTTTGTTTATGCACACATTTGTCTTCAGTGATCATGTCGGAAAGGTGAGCATCTTGGAATGCCAAGTTAATAGAACAAAGTGTTCTTGAACTGAGAAGATACTTGAGTGGAGGTCC